>JAHZMW010003351.1:0-15428 GCA_027743745.1 Alloscopus bannaensis
AAAAGCCCGAACGTTATACTACTCATGTTTACATGAACATGCCACATGATTGAATCAACCAATGAGGTGGCTGTGCCCGGAAGCCTTTCGATTCAAAGAAGCCAGCTATATCAACTGTACAACGTCGTAAGATAATTAGTATTGAGGAACAGTAATCGTTCGATTTTTGAGTTGAAACTTGTTGCTATGAGAATCTTCTTGCGTGAAAACCTACAACTTCTAGAATGATGAGTTTTAGTCAGTGGTTCAAAAATTTCTTTCACCAATCAAACAGGAACTAGAAATGTGATCCAAAGAACTGGTTTATCAAACTTAGAACCCTCTGGATCATACATGACAACCGTGCAATATGACCGACATCAGATTTGAAACATTTTTGACCGTAAGCTGCAGTCTCTGTCAAATATGCATGAATCATTTGAATCGCATTTGGTTTGGTGAGTGACATGTGCCAGTGTTTACAATGAGCTAAAATAAGCATCCAGTGTTGGGAAAAATTGATAAGTTTATATTGCAGTCTCTGATATTATGACAAAGTACAATTTCATTCAAATTTATAATGAAAGCTGTTAAGATTTAGTTAAACTGGGGGAAGTCAAGCTGTTGAATTACATCGAATTTTTGTTTAATTACTAAATTAATTAGTGATGTTATTGAGTTTATATCTGTCTATTAATCCGTTTGATTCAGCCACTCCATGTGCTTTCTCCGAGCTTCCGCCGATTCTCGAACGAGATCATACTTCAGCGCGGAGATCATTTCCTGGTTTCGAAGTTGTCGCTCCTCCTCAAATTTTCTACGATTTTCTGCTGCCTCTCGTTCGAGTTCCTCTTTCCTTCGGATGGCTGCTTCTCTGCGTTGTTGTAACTGAATTTCACGTTCTTGCTTCAATCGCTCCCGAAGACGGTTCTTCTCAAGCTCCTCTTCGAGTATCACTGATGTGGTAGTTTTGTTTTCGACATGGGTATGACAAGGAAATTCAGAAATTTCCTTTTCTTCGACAGTTTGATATGGCAATTCGTCCACTGACTGCAAATCATTTGGATCACCAGATTTGCAGCAACTGCATGGAAGTTGGCGGAGAGCGAGACCCACAGGCTTCAATTCGATTCCGTAGGCTTTCTTTGGTTGGTCCCCCAACTTCCGCTTTACTAAAACAACCGCAATTTGATACAGGATCAAGAGAAGACACAAAACTAAAGCTGTAACCAATGTAAGTATGATTACAGCGATAACAATGTAATCGTCCCATGACAAAGGCACCATTGGAAAAAGTGCAAAAATTTTGGTAAGTGCAGGATGAAGCTTGTTGGCGAGGTAAAAGAATTTCTGAAGATTGGAGTCGGCAAAGAGTGCAACTTGCATATTTAGCAGGCAACACGACCCGGTTTTAAAAATATACCAACCTATGATTCACTTTTCGACATCGGTGGCAACTTTGTGTTATCAAGTTGTCTGACTTATCTTCAAATACAGATTTGACAATATTGCAAAGTCCACAAATATTTATGTATACAAAAAAAAAGTATGCAAAGCTTCAGCAGGCATTCTTACTCATCTCAGACCGACCGTTTTGATGGCACATATCATACCACCATTAAAGTACATAATGGTACAACTTTCAGGAAGTCGGCAGCTGGAATCGAGGATTGAAACACTGCAATAAACTCTTGAGTGTTGGTTTTAAGCAAATATATCAAAATACACAAACCCTTTTTGACTCTTTACACGACTACGAGATGAGCATGGTATGGAGGTTTTTGTGTTGTCAAAAGTCAAATAGAACTTTTGAGTAAGGATATTTGTGGAATATTCATTCAGCAATGTAAGATACGGAACTGTGACAATTCAAAAGAATTTGTCTGGCTTATTGCCTCGTTACCGTCCAAACGTGTGCATATATACAAAGCCATAATGACGAGTTACCATTTGAAAAGTGGAAATGTTATCAGCATCATGTCTGGGCCTTATCCCTGAGGGAGGGTGGCACCAATTAACTCAAAACCCTCCAAAATTTGGCTCCCATATACAAAGTACAATGAAATACAATTTATATGTACGTTGACATGGTTTCACTGCCTGCACTGTTTTACCTAAATTATTGGTTACATTGAACTAGATTAATGTTCAAAAATAACTTTTCTATGATATGTTTGCAATTAAATCCAGAAATATGCTCCGAAAATGCATTGTAGTAAAACCATCTCAACATTGCCAAACCATTAAAATACGCAGCGTATTCAGATACTGCACAAAATTCTTGGTTTTGAGGATGACTAAGGCTTTGTTTTCTAATTATTTATTAAAAGTTTGTATAGAGAAATGTGTCGTCAAATAAATAATTACGTTGTTTTATTTATTTTATGTTAGTACAAATGCATAATTGGCTATTAAGAAATAACTCCAACTTTTAGTCTGGCGTCTGTAACCATTCCTCCTGCTGCCTTCGCGCTTCAAAGCTCGGCTCCATAAGCTGGCCCATGAGAACAGCAAACATTTCTTGATTTCGGAGGTGACGCTCCTCCTCAAACTTTCTCCGATTTTCTTTTACTTCTTGACGAATCTCTTCGCGTCTCCTGAGCGCAGCCTCTCGTCGACAATTCAGTTCACTCTCTCGCTCCTTCCGTTTGTTCAGCAAGTCTTCCTCAAAAATTCTCAAACTGTTTTCGTTTTCAGTCTCGGGCTGGTGTTCATCATCAGATGCGAAATTGGTTGGGTTGTTGTCAACATGAGCTTCTGTCCGTTCTGACTCTGAGGCCGTGTCGTCTAGCATGGCATCCTGACCAATTTCCTCAAATGTGAATTCCAAAGTATTCGCCTCAACTTGACTGGGAGCGGAGTCTCGGTCGGTGGTAGATGAATCTGTATGTGGGCTGTACTCGAAACTCTCGAGGAGTTTCTTCACATATTCTATGAAGCACACAAACGTATTGGAGCATGTAAAGATGATTGTCGGTAAATTTCGCCCATCCCGATGTGTAGAAGTGCGTTCTTCTGGTATTGCCAATTGTATTGCGCCAATTCCGCCAGTAGCGTAATTTTTCCCTGGAAAATGTTCCACGAGTTGTCGTTGCTGCAATTCAATATCGTAATTCGAATTGGATCCACCAAGTCCCAGCGACAGAGCTTCAAATGATACCCATTGCATTTGGGCCGTCAAGGTTAAATAAATTGGAGATGCCTCTCTACTATTGGACCTATATATGGAACCACCTCCACTTTGTTTTTGTTTAAGAAACGACATGTTTTTAATTTTTTATGTGTTAAATAATTTGTATGTAGTGGTAGTGGTGATACAAAAATCATTGTTTCGTGATTTTTGTGTTTTCTGAGATCGACATTTCGTCTGAAAGACAGAAAAGGATTGCTTCAAAACAGAAACACAGACAGCTTTCTTGCTTACATAGAAGTTGGACGAGATGTTGTTCTGACTCCAATCATGATGGTGCATAAATATGTGAGTTTGAAAATCATAAATCCAAATATAACCCGGAATCAACACGTAAGATAAATGTAAAGTCTATTATGTATGTATGAAAAACATCATGTTTATATTAGATAAGACAACCAAAGAGTCGGCAAACAGGTTTATTGGCAGAGAGTGTTTATATGCAACATATAAAGTGGAGCATGATCATTAAATCATGTCACACTTATTTTCTCCAATTTTCATGCTGAGTTTGTTCTCTTCAAATTGTCATACCTCTGTACTGAATACATATTTGTGTTTTAAAAAAATATGCAAATACTGGAAAATAATTCATCAGTGTAGGTTGTTTTGTAACTTCGAGTTGTGGTAAAAAAACTAAATTAAACCAGATGGGAAAATTACCACAGAAAGCTTTTATAAATAGGCGTGCAACAAGTTAATTAGATCCGGAGATTAGAATATTAAAAAATGTTTACTGTAAAACATAAATGCGCAGAATATTCAGATTATTCTGGTTATTAAAAAAAACGTATTTGTTTCATTAACAGTTGACATTGTCAAAGTCACCGCTCATTTTTTAAAAAAAAAGCATCAACATAACAAGCGATTCCAAGAAGATAGGCAGTGAAAACCCATAAATTTTAAAATTGTGATGTGTTTGTGGCTATTATGGAAAATGATGTACAAACACAGGAAATGTGACATTTTCTCATCTATTTTCTCATTTAGCACATATGGATAGCATGTTTACATTGAAAATTGAACTTGAATTCACTCCTGCTCAAATATGTATGTATGGTCTATCATATTAATTATATTAATTACTTATAAGAAGCGACCTTCCGCATTTCTAATAAATCATTTTAAGTGTTGTAAAGCCAGTTGTGCTAAAACAAAACTTGTCATCGTAATTCATGGTTGCGCTGTGGCATGATGCTTTACATAAAAAGAAGGATTTTTCGGCAAATTGCATTTTTAAAAAATCTTCCTAAATCACCTAAAACTTTTGTAGATTTCTTTTAAAACGTTGCCAAAACAGTTATGGCCGTCAACGTATTTTTAATTCTTGCCTTCTTCGGTTGTCTTGGGTGTGCAAGGTGAGATAAAACTTAATACCAATTCGCAATGGACATATAATTTCAGCAATCAATTTCAATCTTTATTAAATTTCCAGCGCTAATCTGAGCCACGCTGAAGCAGCTCGAAGACTTTCAGCTGCAGGTGTGTGATCCCTGATCCAAATTGGTTTAATTCAAATACTCGCCGAATGAATATGAATGCGAAAGTATTTTTATTGCCAATTTTTTTCTATATGTATTTCAGGTATTGGCATCTATTCGAGTGGAGGATGCACAAACAGAAACAATCCTGACTGCACCAGTCTCGAGCAAATACGGGAGGATACAATTAACGGGATCATTACATTTAAGAAGGTTTCCGGTTGTCCAGTTACTGTCACCGGAGGAACAGAGGTAAAATTTTGAACCCAAATCTACAACTGGATTGTATTAAAAATAGGAAGTGAGAGTAATTTGGAATCATATCCTTCTAGACTGGCCACGGAAACGGAGCAGGCCAATCCCATTGGAACGGCTGGAAGCTTGACATCGCCATGAATAACTGCGTTACCAATTACATCAAATCAAATTTCAAGTATTGCTGTGTCAGAGGCGATGGTGCACCGCTGTACAAGGTATTTTACAAATACTTTGTCTCTCGTTACTTTTCTATTTTTTTTCTCTTCATAATGATAACATTTACTTTTTCTTTTTTTTTACAGTCGGCCTCAGGCAACGTTTACGCGAACGAAGGGAATCATTGGGATATTGTTTATAACAATTGCGGTGGCTGTTAGACAACTGAAAATGCAAAATATGAAATAGCATGAAGCTTTCAGAAATTGCCTACGTTTCATTATATTTGATGTGCTTAATAAGATTTCAAGATTAAACGCAGAAATGCAGAAAATATTTTCCATCATACGTACTAATTTACATGGATTGTTAGTCATCGAAAATTGAACTTTGTTTGTATCCATACTCGTATCTATTTCTTCGCATTCATTCATAACACGCCGGTATATCTTCGCGTTATTGAGTACTGAAATAAAACTTTTATCTTCGCTTTAATTAGCAACATTTACCTACATCCTGGCGTTAATGAATGTACGTAAGCACCATCCGCTCTATATTCCCCTTGCGAAATCATTCATGCATTTTGACCACAAGCAAAGTCTTTGTTTTCTATGAAGACATTATTTTTTACAAATTCCATTCATAAAATTGTTTTAAAGCACGAGCACAGTGAACTCCCTTCATAAATATTGCCGTGTTACAGTATGGCCATTAAACAAATTGTAATTGTTGTCTTCTTTGGGTACCTTGGGTGTGCCAGGTAAGTGACAGCGTCTTCAATTTTTATTTACATATTTTTTGTTTATTTTAATGTCAAACAAATCCACGTAGTCAATTTTTAATTTGAATTACATTAATTGATTATTTCAGGGCAAATCTGAGTCACGCTGATGCTGCAAAAAGACTTTCGGATGCGGGTATGTGATCAGCGCTGCAATGAACTTTGCATGCAGTGATGAATGTTATAAACGTGTATAATTTTGAATTAGCAAATTTATCGGGTATTTTAATAAATTTTCAAGGTATCACAATTTCTTCAAGTGGAAAGTGCACAAACAGGAACAACGCTGCGTGCACCAGTCTCGACCAAATTCGAGAGGATACTATCAAAGGCATCATCACATTTAAGAAGGTTTCAGGGTGTCCAGTGATTGTCACGGGAGGAACAGAGGTAAAGTTTTAAAACCAACCTATAGCTGCTTTGTATTAAAAATCAAGTAACAAAAATCTTCGAATCGCTTTCCTCTAGACTGGCCACGGAAACGGAGCAGGTCAGTCCCACTGGAATGGCTGGAAACTTGACATCGGTATGAATCCCTGCGTTACCAAATACATCACATCAAATTTCAAGCACGCCGGTATCCGAGGCGATGGGGCAGCAATGTACAAGGTATACGTTTTGCGTTTTTTTATCCAAACTTTTCTGATTTCACAACCAGAATTTACTTTGTTCTTTGTCAATTTCTGCGTTTACAGTCCGCGTCAGGAAACATATACGCCAACGAAGGAAATCACTGGGATATCGTTTACGTCAATTGCGGCGGTTGCTAAAACACTGGATAAATATAAATTGTACCAATAACCAAGAAAATGTATTAAAATTTAGCTGCAGGCTGTCTCATCTTCGTTACCAGGCAAAAATACCACTTCATTCTCGTTGACACTGTTTATCAGGCGTGTTTCAAGTTGTTCCAAACCAGCAGCCAGAAACCAGTTTTTGTATTAGATAAAATGACATGTTGAACTTTAGGCTTTAAGTCATGCAGTGGGAAACATGAGAGTAGATACAATTAATTAATTCTAACGGGTTTTGTGTTTTGTGCAGAAGAATTTATACGTATATAGTTTTAGCATATAAATAAATACATACATATAATCCATATCGACAAAACAGGACAAGTGTATGCAAGTGACATTTGTATGGGATTTAGTGTCACGGTGTTTTTACGAATAATTTAAGCTTCAGTTAGAAAAACAACACAATTGCCTAATTTAGTGCAACCGTAACTGATCAATTGACTACCCAAATTATTTTGTTTAATTTCACATTCCATACTTCATGGGTTCAGTTGAACAACATAAAACAGTCAAGTCAGTACCCAAGCGCCAATAAATTATCCTCCTGTTTTGTATTCAGTTGTGAAACTTGTCATCGTAAATCATAGTCGCATTTATATAAAAGCAGCTGCTTTTAATTACATTTCTGAGGTCTTTTCAATTACAAGATCATTTTTTCGTCAATTCATTCTTTCGGGATACGATGGCTTTCAACGGAATCTTTTTTCTTTCGTTTCTGTGGTGTTTTGCTGATGCGAGGTACGATGACTTCCATTTTGTTTTGAATAGTAAAGTCACCATTCCATCCCCAATATGAAGTAATCTATTTATGATTTTTATTAAAATATCCAGCCCAAACCTAAGTCACGGAGAGGCTGTCAAGAGACTATCAGCTGCAGGTTTGTAATCCAAAAACTTTAAATCGATAAAATAATTTTATGAATGAAGAAGTTCCCATTTAGTGATTGATTATTAATTCCATCGTTTCCAGACATCAGCATATATTCAGCTGGAGGATGCAGTAATAGAAACTCTTCTGACTGCACCAGCTTCGAGCAAATCCGAGAGGATACCATCTCCGGAATTATTACATTCAAAAAGGGATCAGGTTGTCCGATTAAAATTACTGGGGGAACAGAGGTACCAATCCAGACTATTATAGACTGCATATAATGTGTCCTGTATTTAAAAACTTCCTACAAACAAATTTCATAAAATTCAGAAAACTCGTTATTAGGCTGGCCACGGCAACGGGGAAGGAAAGTCTCACTGGAATGGCTGGAAAGTCGATATTGCCATGAATAATTGCGTTAGCTATTACATCAGAACCAATTTTAAGTATGCTAGCAGCCACAGTGACACTGGACCACCCAAGTACAAGGTATTTTTGGGGCTTTCTGACTCTCTTTAATTTTTTCTCTACTGCAACCCTTTTTTCCACTTTTTGTTCTTTAGTCACCGACAGGAAACGTATACGCAAACGAAATGAATCACTGGGATATCCTTTACAATAATTGTGGCTGCTAATTGCTAAAGTTTACGGTTAAACAACGACGGTAAACAGAAATGATATTTTATTATGACATCTGTAGTGATTTAAAGGAATACGCTACCAAATAATACAAAATATTTCCGGATGCTACAACTTGACATCAAATGACATTAGAGAAAAGTATGCTTCGGAGACATTTCATTTTATTCCTACCAAAAACACCAGCCACCCACGGCTAAATTATATAGCTGTAAATTAGTACACTATGGAATTTACAATAATCAGACGAGAGTTTGCGATGTCACATATCACAATATTAAGCATGTGAGTTTTATAACGTCCATGATACAAAACGAATGTTCGTTTACAATGTCACATTTGTAAGTTTCCAAAGGTGGTAATTTGGTGAATCTTACAAGCTGACCATGGATGCCCAACTGAATTTTCACGCTACCCATTAGTCTTCCGAGTGTTAACCACAAGGAAAGCAGTTCTCTGCAGACAAAACCTAAGCATCATCGCCACTCTCATTCTGTCCATCACATGAAACGGACCAGCTCTGAGTGAGACGGGACGAAAAGCCTCACAGTATTTTGTAGACCATCGACAATTTTTCCTAGCCTTTCGCATTTCTGTCACAAACTTTTTCGAAGAAAGTAACGGTCCACTCGCCACGTTTACCAGCACAGAGATGCTGCCCACCAACGAAAATGCGAGAAACATAAACAGAAAGAGTTTCGCGGCTGAAAATATTTCCCAAAAAATGAGAACAGAGTAAAGAAGCGCGATGATGATCACCGAACCGCAGAACTGTACATGAGGCCAAACATAGTTTTGCCAGCAATCATTACAGAAAACGATGTGCAATTGCAGTTTGCGATAACATTCACCAATTGTTACGATCACATTTTTGTTAGAAAGTGGAAGTCGTTGGGCTGCCTTTCTGAAATTAAAAGGCAAAGAAATATTTGAAAATCGACTTGACTCACACCACACAATAAAATGCTAATACCTTAATGAAATCAGAAACGTGTCAATCTGCCAACATATTATGATGCACAAAATTGCTTGAAGAAGGTCCACAATAAAGATAAATGCAGCCGACGTAATTGAAAGGAGCAAAACCAAGACCATTGTTACCCTCCAATCTCCAACAGAGTTGTTGAAGATTTTGAAAAGTAAAGGGAAAAGTTGTCGGAACCAAACAACAGAAACACAAACGTCACAACAGACAACCATACCTATCATAATAGGCATAACGGTCACAATTGCGTTGAGAATTTTGTCGCGATGTGAACTTTGGTGGGACTGCGCATATCCAAAGGATTTCCAAAATAGTTTTTCTTTCAACTTGTAATTGAAGAGATAGTTCACAAGGAGGCACCATTCTTTGGGTTTGTGGTGCCAGGTAAGTGCAGTCACCCAACAACCACAGTTCATTGCGAGGGTGAACCCGTGTGCTGCAACCCCAAAGAGGTTTCCTTGTTTTAAATTTATTAAGTAGAAAAGTTCAGCGAAAGAGACGAGTGGTATGATGAGGAGTGCAATTCCTGAAATAATTCTCATCACTTTGTATCTCCTCGAAATTTGTGAAACTACAAACCGACCGTTGCCAATTGCCGTTAGAGGCAGTAAGCCAAGAAACTCCGTTGCTAAGATTTCAGCACGGAGAAAGTTGAGACAGTATTTGTTGACCATCTTGACCAGGGAAATAATCGTGACTGGGTTTGTAGTCAACTGGCGTCAATAGCAAATAAAATAATTTTAGCCAAAAGCCGAAACTTGATTAATAGAAGTAAATACTTACAATTAGTTTCAAAATTGTTTCAGGAACTCATTTCATGAAGACTTCTGAGGATTTACTCTTGTGAGGTTTGTAAGTCTAAAAATTCGTTCTAAAAAGTCTAAAAATGAGGTAGCGTTCGACTTGTTCAAGGTTTTATCAAAGTTAAACACGGCAGAAGGCTACAATATTGCAATTAGCGACAACATGGAGATACCGGATATTTCATCAGTGCATAAAACAAAATATCGATTACACCATACAAAAGCCGTTGCTGCTTGGCTTAATTCGACGCTTTGGTTCGCGGAAATTTCCCAAGCTCTGACAACAGTATGATTGCCTCGAAGTAAATATTTACTAGACTATGTATGACTTCGTTACCTTATACAACATACAGATCTGTATATGTGAAAATTGGCAAACATTTGCTGTTTACATAGGCTAGACTTCTACCAAGGCATGTTTGTGCCGTTGTCCGTTACAAAAGACACGCAATCGGCCTTCCTGTTTACCTGTGTTTTTATGTAACGGACAACGGTACAATCGTAGATGTGTCTACCAGCAGTAATTCAGAATAGGGTTTTATGGTTGTTCATACATTGCTGACATTTCTCGCTGATTTTACAACGCTTCTACGTTGAGGAAGCTTTACTCTTGCATGTATGTATATACATTCCACCTTCAACTGGTATAACTAGTCGTATTTAGGCTCGGCACTAGAGGTGAGTCGGCCAGCGATTTTCTTGGCCGAGTCCGGCCGGCGGCCGAGAAATTTTGAATCGGCCGGCCGACTCAACTTTTGTCCGGTCGAACTCTGTCCGAACTTCAACCAAATGTTTTTTTAAAATGTTGCAACCATTCGTAATACAATGCTGAGTTTCGAAACAGTGACTATAGTTTATTACAATTTTATAATGAACGTTAACAGAGCACCAAAATATGAAAATTAGTCAAAATCAACAAGGAACTGGAACAATACGCATTGCATGCATGCTCTGCAGTAACATGAATTACATTTACGTTGTCTTTACGTAAGCTGAGTTAATGTAAACAACAAGATACTATGAAAATGAATGAAATGAAGTGAATGAAAACTTGGATGGCCGCCAAATCAAAAAACATCGTTGGACAACTTGACACAAGTTCAAGTTCCAAGTGAAGACACTTCATATGTTTGTACATTTGTTTTTGTCTTTCGGACAAATGTGATTGTCCGAACTATGCTCAAAAGTTGTCCGAGATTGGCCGAGTCCGAAAGCATTTTGATTGTCGGCCAGTCCAATGGCCGGCCGGACATGTTTGTCCGAAACTTTCGGCCATTTCGCTCACCCCTATTCTTTAACAAGCAAGGCCGTTTTGTGCACACAAAGTCTGGTTGTAATCGCAGCCCCCATGCGCTACATTAATCATGAAACAGTTAAACGCTCAAAGAAATAGTACAAAATGTTATATAATTTATATCACCGAAGCATAGCCAACTTTCATTATTACCATTTGAAAATAATCAGAGGACAAAAATGGGCAAAATTCTTGGAATTAAAATCAATGGAAAATAACTCTCTACCTTACAAAATACACTGTTTCCGACTCCACACTCACTGCGGAATGAAAATTGCCATGCCACCGAGAAAAATTAAGAAAACACAGGTTTAATCCAGTCTAACTTATGTTGCTCTACATTGCTAGATTCGTGAACCGATCTAAAGAATTGCTTTTTCAACAATAGCGATTTGCCTGTCAAATTGCCTCGACTGAACGTCGATAAATAGGCACCAATTTGGTATATTGTTTTCATCACCACTATCAAGAACCTTTAAGCTTATCATAAATCAACAACATTGACGTACTTCTTGTTAAATTCAACTTGAACCGAAGAGATGTAATTTTAAAATTTATGGCACATCTTTAGACTCTATTAAGTGATGAGTTTTTTTTACTCATGACAGAAAATCCAATTACTCAACGCCTTAGTGGCCCTTGGAATACCGACTAATTTCATCAACTTAACACAAATATCCACTTTCGACCAAATCCTTGTCCGAATTTTTTACGAACAACGGTTCTCCATCGATCCGTGAATAAAATTAATAGAATGGAGAAACCCTTTTTCTGCACTGCAGCAAGTGCTCTTTATTTTGCGGAGTATTTTAACCAAAGTGAAATGGACGCATGATTTGCTATTTAAAGTTTCAACAAGAGTCAGAAATTACACGACTGCCAAAAATATATGGTAACCGTTGTTACATGCATCACTTGTCTTTGGAACTGGACTGCTTCTGAGCCAATGACTATTGTCACCGGCTCATTCCAAACGCTGTACAACAAAAGCCGGCTCGAAGGAGACTGGAAGGAGTTCACTTTCCGTGGTCACATGTCCACACCGACCCCAGAATACCAGCCTCCTCACAAGATCATTTTGAACAAGATTCTCGAACCATTCGCCCGCTGTTTGGTTCACATCACAAATTCTCGCGAGGTGAATTTTGACTCTTTAAATCAACCTGTAATCTTGAGAGCTTTGACACCAGCGCTTTGGTTGTCGCCTACCAATTGGGTGACGGAACGTCTTGGATTGTCTGTTAAAGGATTGGCGTCACCCCTGAATACCACCGGCGAACCATACAGCATCAGGTGCCCGGCTTCAAATCTTTTCAGTTATAGCGGGAGAGTCGTTTGTGGCCAACTGAGCTACGCCAAATTTGTTCTTGAATCCCGCCCCTGGAGTTGCCAAATCGAAGCTGACCTTTTTCCCGATGAGAATGTCTTCATTGAGAAAAAAATATTCATGGCGAAGCCGTTGGAAAGACCACCGCCACCGCTGGATTTCATAAACTATCCTCCGGCCTTCTTTTCGGATAATTACACTCCCCAACACCACTTTGTGACTCACCTTCTAATCTTCCTTGGTCATATGCCGGAAAACAAAAGGCTGAAGCTGACTTCGCGAATACTGGATCAAATTGTGGGTCCGTTGACTCAAGGAAGCTTTAACGGCGCCTTATTTGCCGCCGTTAGTAACAAGGAAGGTGTGGTTGACGGCATGAAATCGGTACAGTCTTGTGGTTCTCAAGACGACCACTGCAGAGCGGTCAGCGAAATTCAATTCGTCTCTCCAAACGTTCGAACCGGTTTCCAAGGCAACGGATTCCTAACGGAAAAGGCATATTTGCTAAGTGTCGGAACAGGGGGGAAATTGGAAGAAACAATATCTAACTTGAGACAAGCTTGCAAACTTTCCGATCTTCCGAACCATGTCAGAATCGGGGCCCTATTGAAGGACACCATGGCAACCCAGTTGTATCAGACATTTACTATCGCCGCCATTGACCTCATGATTTTGTCGTCGTCCTCCCGTCATTACAATCTCACCATTATGACCTCGCCCAGATTGTGGGCTTGCGTGAAGGGTGATTTAACACAAAAAATAACGAAATTTGGGGTCAGTCAATACACCAAATTGACCGCCTCCTTGACAACAGGGAACTCAAAGAATAGAAAAATGGACCGCTGTGCGACGTGCGTCGAACTTGACAACTCCTTTGCCAATTTGGGTTTCCTCAGTTGCGGTGCTCCTAAAATACCGGGCTACGCATTTCGGGAGCTCATCGGAGAGCTGAAGGTTACCACTTGGGTGACCATTGTAGTGATTTTCTTTGTAATCTCACCAATCTTGTCGCACGTGTTGGAATATGCGTTGCAGCAATTGAAGGTCGGGAATCCAAGACGCCAGCTGAAGTTTGGAGCAATATTTTGGGAGCCCATCGTCATTTGCTTGGAGCAAGGGAATCCGTACAGTGACGCGAAAACAAAGACAGCCTCAATGAAATGGCTGGTAGGATCCTCCATTATTGCTTTCACCGCCCTCCGAACTGTCTACCGGTTGGATAACGTGTACGCTTTAATGGCGCCTCGAGTCGGGAGGCCTTACCGTGCTTTGGAGGAGCTCCGGAGGGACGCTTACCGTCTTTATGTCGGTTACGATACAGACTGGTCACGTGACTGGTACTTGACGATGATGGATGGATGGAGGATTCTGAATGCTACTCAAATGACGCCACATAAGATGGTCGTCGTTTTCGAGGGAACGCTTGACTCAGCAGGCATTAACTCAACAGTGGTTCAATTTGGAGGTGATGATGATGTCATTCACAATACCATTGAGGCCCACCCAAGCATTGTTCGATATTTATCGAAAGTGAAGGTGATGAACGGCACTGACTTGGAGGCATCACAAATGGGGATTTTGGAACAAGAATTGGGAACCTGTGAAGGTCGCTCTGCGCTCATTCTGACGAAGTTCAATTGTCGTCGACTCGCTGCAAAGTTGAGGCTCCGAGGAAAGCCTTATGTATTCCGGGGGAGCCAGACGGCATCAATTACATCTTTGTTTGGCAAGGAACCCGTCTTTGTTCGCAAATGGTGGAGTGTCAAGTTCTTGGGCTGGTTGTCGCCGGAGCTGAGGCGGAAGGTGAGAGATATTCCGCACTCTGGAATTCTTAAATGGTGGGATGACCTCCTCGTGTCGAAGGACGTGGAGAAGGAGGTGAAGCAAATTGTTGAGTTCAGCACGCCAACGGTGGATGGGAACGTGGTCGTTGTGTTTGGAGTGCTTGGGGAAGGTTTGGCGTTAGCATTTGTCACATTTTTGGCGGAGCATTTTGTTAGGGATGTAAAGATATTTGTTCAATCTAAGGATCGAACCATTCGAACCTTTAGCATTACTGGAATTTTGAAGAACTTTGACAAAATATGGATACGCACACTAAGAACACACACTTGTCACCAATGCTTTCACAATAATGCCAAATTCTTTCAGAGATCTAAAAATATAGGAACGTAATCCTAGCAATTCTATCCGTTTTTCCTCCACTCAATTTCTCTATTGTAGTAATAATGCAGTCTCATCACTCCGAAACGATTGGCAATTGATCTCGTTGATTGATGAGAACGGAAACAGCATGGAAAGCTTAAAATGTTAGCAAGCCTGTTTATTTTGTGGAGGCTGCATGTATAAAACGCAGGGGACATGTATGCATGTGCGTATGCAAGCGTTAACTGTGATAAAGTTTATCCCTAAAGGATGGTGTCATGCATTCATGACAAATTCAAATAACCCTAGGGATTGAATAATCGACTTTTTGGGTTACGTACTTTGTGCACGGTCCCGGGACAGAAAAATGGCTTTAAAATTAAATATCAGGCAGGATTACGTATAATATCTTCTATATACGCAAAGAAGGCGTAGGTCGTTCTGTCCGTGCTTACACGTATTTCTATACGTTGCATGTGTACACAAAATTTTCTACAGCGCTCTGTATACATAACAGAGTATACATGTAAAGCAGCACCCCACGATCGTTCTTTTTAATTTTTAATGCTACAAAGTTGCAGCAACCATCTCCATGATGCACAAAAAATGTTCCTTAGACTTTCCTCTATCGAAAACGTATTAACAAAAATTCGAAAAAACTTCATTTTTAGCCAATTTTCGACATTTTTCAAACCGCATCCCTCATGTTACACTGCAGCACA
>JAHZMW010003352.1:0-13503 GCA_027743745.1 Alloscopus bannaensis
TGATACCCCCGTCAACAACAGAAACGTAAACAAAATACCGGGGCCAATACAAACATAATACCCTTTTGTAAACAAGGTTGCGTGCCACCAGCTGCCGATGATAGAATGTAGCCGACTGTAGATAACAGAAAATAAATCAAATTTAGCTACATTCATATATATATTTTTATTATAAAAAAAATTGAATTTTTTAATACCTCTTCAAAACTAGTTTGCAAAAAACTACATTCAAAATTGAGATGGAAAACTAATTTTCATGGAATTAGTTCATAGTTGGAAATTCCCAAATGTGGAATCACATTTTACATACACTAATTTCTACACGATAATCATTACTACTCTCTATTTGTCGAGTATTGGAAACACTTCCTATCCATAAGTCAGCAATCTTCCGAACAGGCGGCTATTAATGTTGAGTTCCTGCATTTCGATTTCTGAGTCCGTCTTCCGAAAAACGTAAGCTTGATCGATGTCCGCGAGTGTGACAAACTTGAGCTGATCCAAAATGCCCCAAATATTTGACCTCCCCAAGTTTCCAGGACCTCCAACGCTGAATCCGATTTTCTCCTTGGAGTCTACCACAATCTCACTGAAGTGGAACGAAAACATTTCCAAATGGAGCTCCTCCAACTGTTTCAGCTCCTCCAAAAAGTCAATCCTGTGAACCATAACGGAAGTGGCGTCAATCCGGAACTTTTTGAGTAAAGGCAGGCTCAACCTCAATTCCGAATCTTGGAGTCCAATTTTTTCGCCAACTTCGACAATCCCTGTCAAATCCAACTTGAGTCTTTCCAAAGCCGTAAATTTGCTAAGCCATTCAAACAAGTTCGGAATCGTGACTCGCTGAGGTCCGTCTGTCACATTCCAAACTCTAGTCGTCAGCCTGATTTCCACCAGAGGCCACGTGACATCCTTCAAAGCTTGGAGAGCTGCACGATGATGAATCCGAAAGTCGACCCGCTTCAAATTTGGAAATCTGTTCAGGTCCCCATCACAATAGGCCCTGTCGTCTATAAGGAGCTTTTCCAGTTTTGAGCCGAACGTTCGAAGAAGTCGTCGAATCATCCATTGCGGCAAATCGAGCTCCGCTTTAACCAAGTGCTTCAAAACAAGTGTTTCCAGATTTTCGTGATTGTCGCCCTCCAAAACTTACTCTCGTGAAGTGAGAAGTGTTTTGACTACAGTGAGCCCCCTCAAATTTGGCATGAGTTCCAAGAGCCGAAAAAACTGGGTCGGAAGTTTGGCTTCGAAGCAGAAGTAGCAGTCCCAAATGTGGCCCCCGAAAGCTTCGAGTAAGGTGGTCACGAGTGTCCAGAATTGGGTCTTGTTGGGAACCATGGAGTCCTTTAATTTCACACATCTTGTGAACAAAAACGGATTCTTTTGAGGAAACGGTCGGGTTTCCATGAAGCCCATAAAGTGTCGCAATTCCTCGACAGAAACGAAGTTGTAAAAGTCCACGTCGATATCCTCCTTCTCGAGGTCGACGCCGATGCGATTCGCGTTGAAACAAATTTGGTCAACTGCTCTCTTCCAGGGATGGGACACGTGGCGACACACCAGCAATCCGGAGTCAGTGAGGTCTTCGTCGAAGTATTTGTGCAGTAGTTGAGCAACCTGAAGAAACATAAATATTCATGTCAGTATTTTGTTTCACACAAACGTAAAGTAAAAACTTGCAAGTTGTAGTAAAGCTTACCAATGGAAACAATAGTGTGCTTCGGCGAGGCTCCATCACCGTTCGAAACTCGGGGCAAGCGTTGGAGAAAGCGATGGCCTGAGTTGGATCTAATTTCATGAGAATCTCCAGCCACATCTGCAAAAAAAAACCATTGAATTTTGATTACTACTGAATTGTTACCATCAATTTAAGAAGTATGTCATTAAACACAAAAAAAGATATTTTTTTTAGGATCGTTACCTCGTCCGGTAAAATGTCCAACGGATATTTTCTTGCAGTCAGTGACGCTCCCGTTCCACAATCCATATTTGCTGGAGGAGAAGCTCCAGGAGTGGTTTCAAAGTTCAGGTCATTTTCCTGGCGATCCGCAATTCCATCGTTTTGCTTCGACTTCTTCACGCCAGTTGCAAGTGATTTGGACATTTTTCGAATTGTCAACTCCAACCTACGTCAAGTATTTAGAAACTAGTATTTTTTTAGCTTATCACCGACTTCCAAAACTTGGTGATAAAGAACAACACAAAAGGCTCAATCCAACCCTTTAATAATTGCCACTGAAAAAATTGTAGAGCAGAAAGCAAATAAGTTGCACTTCGAACAACGGCCAAATCAAGAATGAGTTCTTGCTTTTTCGAAAAATTTAATATAATTTTCAACTTCCGTGATTTTGCCAAGTTAATGTGGACGAACAAAGGCCTTTGTTTCCGTGTGAAAGTAACGTTTTGTCTTTGTTCAGCATCCTGAATCAGAATATGTTCCTGCATTTCTAAATTTCAGAATATTTTAAGTAGGCTGAATATACTTCTCGCAGTTTATATATAAGTTGCTCATCGCCATCAATATTTATTATCCGCTAGTTACGAATTTTCAAATTAGTAATTGCAAATTAAAGTTGCAAGCAGAGATGTTAAAAACCCGTGGGTTTTAATCATTTTTGCCAGGCCAGTGGGTTAAAACGGGTTAAATGGGCTTCAACGGGTTTTAACCATACAATATATGCATTACATATGTATCACATTACCCCATGCATTTATGGCGTGGGTTCACTTCCCCCCAGTACCCATTAAAACCCGCCGATTCGGAGGTGGGTACAACCCATTAAAACCCGTATTAATACAGGTATGATTTTAAAACCCATATACCCACATAACATCTCTGGTTGCAAGTATACAAGTTGATTTTTACTCCGACAAATTGTACTTCGATTTCCATAACTCAGCTCTAGGTTGTCCGATGGATTTGAATTGTGGCATGTGATTCTACTAAAAGCTGCAAAGCACCTAGCAAATACCACGGTAACGTGGCAGCGTCATAATGAATGACGTGGCACTAAATAAGTATTAATGTATCAAATCTTGTGGACATAGCATTATCAGTACTCATGATTCCAGGAATCCCGCTATCACACACCATCTGCTCTACTTTGATCTCACCTAACCTCAGCTTTGATTCCCGTATCACCGTAAATCCTTTGGAGCTGCCCGCGGCACACTAACCGCTACCCAATTTCAGCACAGAATATTTCAGTCAGAATCCAAGCACAATGGGTGGAACTCACATATCCACAAATATTGCCACCACAAAGTTTCCAGCACTTTGGCTACTCACTCTTATTGCCCTTCTTCCAAATGTGTTATGTCAGTCAATAACGGAAGAGGCCATATCTCCTTCATCGGAACCACTGGAAGTGTCCAGCGTTAAAACTCCTGAAGAAGAATCCTGTGGAACTATGGAATTTGCCGACAGCAACTTTACCATCGAATTATTTAAATCTAGCGAGTTCATCGAAGGAAAGTTTGTTGGCCAAGATATTGGCACACGGCAACCGATAAAGTATTCCGTTGCGGATCGATTTCAATGCTACATTCAAGTCTGCATGATTCATCCTGATTCTAAAACTAAAGTTGGGATCTGGTTTTGCGAGTGGATATACGGAAGGAAGCTGGAGCAGCAAAGAATGTACAGCGTAAGTTAACAAATTCTGGAATCATTTTTTTTTACAAAAATCACATTTTTAGTTTGCCTTTCCAGATTTACCGGCATCTTGCATCTCTCCGTTGTATTTGTCCAGTAAGTTAATATTTTTTAAAAATGTCGAAGCAATTCACATTCTATCTTTACCTGATTAAAAACTTTGATAGAAGAAGAATTTGAACTTGTTCTCTACAATGACATGCGAGCATCACGAATCAAGTGTGGTATGGGAAGGAAATATGTGTGCAGTATTATTTGAGCGTGCCAACTGCAGGCTTGGCTCCAAACCTCCGCGCATGGTGCAATTGGGAATTCCCTGGGAACTAGGCGTCCTAAACGGGAAAACTCTTCCAAAGTCAGTGGTTGTGAGACCTGGTTGCTATGTGAAGGAGGTGGTGATGCCGACGAGAGAAGAGGTTTACATTGGGTCTTCAAACATCACATTAGATGTAAGCTGAAGGGAAACAACTTCGCATTTTTTTAAAGTACCTACAGACATGTAGGATTCTTTGAGGTTTAATTTTGTATTTTTTTCTCCATAGGCTAGGCTTCGCTACAGTTGCCATTGTTCGCACCACGTCATCACACTAGTTGATGAGACCACCAAGGACAAACTTCAACGCATCCAATCTTGGGGTCCGACAAACGTATCTGCAAACGTAAACTCTTCATCGACAAACGTATTGGTTGATTCGATGAAGCCAACCTTGCGCCCACTTTCAAAAGCAATTACGTATGAACCAAGTAACCAATTTAGCAGCTGCATTTCTGTGCAACCCAAAAGTATTATGTTTGCCAGCGGTATTATCTTCTTATCTGCGAGCTTCGGTAGGATTTATTAGACTCCCAACAAAGCTATATTGAATATCAGATATTTTCGCAATGTAATGGATCACATAGTAATCCGTTCCCAGATTGCTTTATCCAATATTGGATTATCGACTCTATGTTTAGAGTACAAAGTCTGATGAAATATTGCACTTTGTTTCATCCCCAAATTCTTGAATTGGTTGCTTTAATAATTCTTACGGCAATGCTATTTTTGGCGAGCCATTTTGCCAATTTGACGACAAAGGAAAATTTTTGTGACAAATAAATCTCAACGACACAAGTTCTTTTACATACCTTTCTTGAATCAATGTCCTATTTTCAATTTGTTACGTTTGAATGACTGTATTTTTACTTGATGAATAACAATACCAAGTTTGACACTTGGATCAAATTTGGACAAAGAATCAATCCACATAATTTTAAATATCGATTTGTTTCATCAAATAAAATAAAACTTCTACCATCACTCCTGTTCCAGGTAAGTTGCGTCAGCTACATTTGAGTTTATATATATAAGTCACCGAAATAACCTCAAAATGTTGACAAGCTAAACCATAAAAATATGTTCCCCTCAAATATTTATTTTTGGCTAGCTTGATTTGAATTTGTCCAAACTTTGCAAGTTCAAAACAAGTATTACTGCTTTTTTTTAAAGTATGTTCCTTTCTTGACCATCGAGCATCAGCAAACCGTTGTTAACTTGCTCCAGTTACTTGGAGACTAGAGTTAATAGAAAAAGGGATACATACGTACGTTTATGGAAGGGTAAGCCATGAAACCTAAATTATGCAGAAAATTGAGTACGAAATTGTTTTTCATGAGACGGGAGAGAAAATAACATAAATATGATTTTTTCGTATACATCACACTAGTACAAAAAACCATACTCTTTGCACTAATCGTAAGTCACTAGCCACAAGCTTTGCTGCGTAATGCTAATAATTCAATCTTTTTAGCAGTGGCAGTTCTTCAGATTTAATACTTAGTTTAAGACCAAACCATCTAAAGAACTTTGAGTACACTTAATATACTTTTTAAAAAAAAATGACGCTGACAAAAATTACTAATATTCTGCACCACCGATTTGGCAATTTGTTGAGATATTCTTTGACAGGAGTGTTTTACTGGGACAGCACATCTGCCAACAATCCTCGTTTGGTTTGCTTACGAAACAACTTTCATTACTTCGCTTGGTATTTTCAAGCTGTCATAATTACGATTTACAACATTCTCCAGTATGCCACACTTCACAGTCACTTATTCCCAAACCACATTCCCGAAGAAGGTGACCATGTGTCTCAAAGAGTTGACGCACCTGAAAAATTATTTGACGCGTTCAATGGAGTCATATTGGCTGTGTTGCAGACTCAATTTCTTTGCATTTTCTCCGTCATCCGAGAGTTTCGTGACGAAGTCCCTCTGGTTCTTAATGGAGCAATTCAGTACAACAAAAGGCTTCAAGGTAAAAAATTTACTTCATTTCGTTCTCCTGCCAAAATTGACAAATTTATAAAAATTGTACAGAAAAATTCGGAGGTTTGCATCACTCCCGAAGGATAACTCTGCTTCACCGGTTTTTTGCTGTTGCCTGCATTTTTACAATACCATTGCCGTTAATAGTGACACTAAGTCACCTCCATCCATCCAACATGAATTCACAGTTCATGCTCGAGTACTTCGAGGTGGACCTAACTAAACTGAATTCCATCTCGATCCCCATTCTCATTCTCAACTTTTGGATCACCGAGACCACCCTCAACTTGTTGACCATTTTCGTGTTTGCCACTCTCCTTTGCATTGTTCCAAGCACGGAATGGTTACAGAGAGCGGGACCTGAAGGAGTTCACAAATCTGGTTCAAAGCTCACATTGATAACAGCACAACTTGGCGAAATAACTGACACGGAAATCGTTTCATTTTCTAAATCTCACCAATTGTTTTTTCTGAACTGCAATGTGATCGTTGGTCACATTAGGATTGCGGCGCACGCTGCATTTTCTCAAATAATTCTTGTTCTTGCTAGTTATCTTTTTATTCGACATTTCAATATCTTCATCCAGTCCACAATGGGAGTCATTATTGGCTAACAAATTGTGAGCAATATTGGCGTCACACTGTTTGTTTTTTATAAGGAGTGTGTCATAGTGGAGCAGTTGAGCAATGGAAGTGTTAGGATGCGACAAAAAATTTTGAGCTTGACTAGGATC
Source organism: Alloscopus bannaensis (assembly GCA_027743745.1). Classification (NCBI taxonomy): domain Eukaryota; kingdom Metazoa; phylum Arthropoda; class Collembola; order Entomobryomorpha; family Entomobryidae; genus Alloscopus; species Alloscopus bannaensis. The sequence continues at coordinate 6,694 of JAHZMW010003352.1, forward strand.
AGTAATTGGCTCCATAAAGAGGCTTTGTCTTTTAGAAAAATTGACTTTTTGGGGACGCATCCATTTTTCAGCGAGCGAAGAGATACATTTCTCATGTTTTGTAATAGGGGCCTTGATTTTCTGGTTACTTTGCTGGTGTCTACATAAAATTCGCTGGTTTGTCATTCTGAAACAACCTGCGGGCTATTACAGGTTTTCTGCTTTCTGACGCATTTGTAGAGCATCTCTGCTCCTTATAAAAGTTTCTAAATGTTCTCGGAAACTTGGATGTATGGTTAATGAGTCCAGTAGTGGAAACCTCAATATGAGTAGTTTAAGTATAGTATAAAAATTAAGTATCTTACTAGTAGCAGCTAGAAAAGGCGCAGAGGTGGCTCGAAAAGCGTCTATACCCAGGAGGTGTTTGGTGAAGTATTACATATATTTAGGCATACTCACATCTGATACAAATATATATGATATCTGTATATGATAAATATATCTAATTATACATGAACTTGACTAAATATTTTAATAGAAGTTTTGACAAGTTAGTAGATGACCTGGATTTATTGTGAAAGTTCTTTATCAGTACGGTTGCCCTGTTGACGTATATCGACAAAAAGCGATGGGCCAATATAACTTGGATTCCACTGAGAATGGGGCATTTGCTTCTGAGGCTTGTTGGGTCCTCTTAACAGGATTTCAATCAGTGTTGAAAGTACGCGAACATTTTCAGCAAATAAATTAAATCACCAGGCACAGTTCATTGGTCATACAAGTGCGTATAGCCAGACGAGGTTTAACAGCAGCTGTATGTTGAAATGAGCTTTAAGACCAATGTTGAAAGATTTTTGAAATCGATTTTGTACATTTGAATTTATTTTATCCAAAATTCTATGGAAGCACACAATACCTCCGTAAACTGCTCCATATAAACTAACTTCCACCATGAGCCTTGATGAGGAATATTGTCCGTTGCAAACAATACCTAATCAAAGCTGGAGCTTTTTGTCTATCCAATCTGTGAAAAGGTCCAATACGCAAAGCAATAATACTTTGTCCTGGAGCAAATTTCCTGAACCATAAACTTGCACCCACGAACGTTTTATAAGTACCCAAAAATTTTTCCGATTGGACCAACGGTCTTGCTCCCATGTCAAGCACGTAAATAGTCACAAGAGTCGAAGATATTCCTACGGTAACAATGCAGAGAGTAGTACCCAGCGACAAATTTTGACAAAAAGAAATTAAAGCGGACGACAGAGAGAAATTATAAGCACTGATCCGCTGAATTGGCCGTTGGCCAAACGCAAGTTTGCAAGCATTCATTGCACACCTTATTCATAGTTTTGTCGTGTCGTCTTTTTTTTCTGTAAGTCGGTTCAGCAATCAGAATCGTGATTCACATATTTACCACACTTTGCCACATTTGCCTCCGTAGTCCAGTGGCTAAGACGCCGGATGCAGAGAGATGTGAACTCGGGTTCGAGTCTACTCTCGGAAGAAACTTTTTGCTCCCTTTCCAGATAAAGAATTGCACTGGGAGGCAGTTGCGCCCAAAGTGCCCCCAATGAATTTTAAGGCAGCGGGGGGCAGTTGCGTAAGTGCCCCCAGTGAATTTTAAGGCAGCGGGGGGCAGTTGCGTAAGTGCCCCCAGTGAATTTTAAGGCAGTGGGAGGCAGTTTCGTCCAAAATGCCCCCCCAGTGAATTTTAGGTAAAAAAATACGCTCAGTTGCTCGATATCAGCTCAAGCTGTAGTGAATGCTAAGAAATTTCCCCTACGCATCCCGTGAGCAATTTTGAGCACCTGAATCAGATCCTTGCTCACGTTGGGGGCACGAAAGGAGCGACAATAAAAGATTCTATTTAAATTAAATTAAGGTAAAACAAATCAAATGTCAGCAATGCGACATGCTACAAGAGATTTGCTGCTCTCCTCGAAAGTAAGCAGGAATGAGGAGTGACGCAGCGAGCGATGAGTGAGCACCTGAATCAAGTCTGTAGGCGTCGGCTCAGAGTATACTTATTTAAACAGCAAAAATTAAGGAACTCTTCAACTTAGCCAAAGTAATACTGAAACAGCAAAAGCGAATGTTTTTTAAAAATTCTCACAAAGGGATAATGTAAAAGAGAAAAGCTTATGCTCTGGCCCGTCTGACCTTAACCCTGCGGGTTCGAGTTAATTCCCAAAATACTGTTTGCTTCTTTCCCGGAGGAATAATTCCTCATGCGGAGGAATGTCTCCTCACAGTGGATTTTTTCCGAAGAATATTTCCTCGACTCACTACCATCAAAATCAACTTATGCTTACTAAAAGTTTTAATTTTTAAAAGGACATTTCTATGTAAAAGTAATCTTTCCAGGAGAAATGTTTTCTTGAGATATGTACGCGCAATCAATAGATTCAAACTTATCAATAAATTATGTATAAATTAGCCGGCGTCTCTTTTTTCGAAATAGAAGTTTGGCATCGATCTAGGACGACCACATTAAATGTGGTCGAATCGGGCTCTGCTAGTTACAATATATTGGCGTTGTACGTAACCCATCAAAATTCATATGGGGTCCGAGGCATTGGCGCAGTGAATCTTGCACATTTTCCTGAAATCTCAAAAATATTGATTTATCATAGATTTGTAAAGCCTGAGTGTAATTTTTTATTAGCCGGAAGTTTACCTAAACGCATGCATATCTTGATGTAAACAGTTCGTTACTAGAACGGTATAACACGCCACAAAGCCCGATCCAAGGACAAGTGGCAGTTGCAATATTATTTCAACTCCAAAAGCAAAGAATCTCAACAAAACAAATTCCAAATAAAATATCGCACTTTTTCGAATGGAGGAAAGTCATGTGTCGCAATCGTCCTCTAAATTAATGGACGTGACGCCAATGAATTGACCTAGCTGTGTTAGGAATTGTAGGAGTTGCAACGAGGCTTTTAGGACCATTTTATTGAGAAAAAATTGAAAGAAAAACGTTGAAAAGGGTTTAAATTCAGGATATTTTCTACGGCTTCTTCACAAAACAAGAACTAAACATGCCTTTTCTATGACGACTGATGTCACTTATCAATTAATGTATTTGAGACTTTTCATTGTGAAAAATGTTTGTTTTCGTTGAATTTACTCGAGGCAATTTATTCGCCCACGCTGTTTATTCCAGAAAAGTGTGTATCAAACGTTTTAAATAAGTACTTTAGTACTACTTCATATTTAGTAAGTCTAGACAACAAATCGGATTTTTATGATACTTTGTTGGCAGTGTTGAACCATTTATTCTCGTGCATAATAAAAATTGGTAGAAATGTTTGCTACCCGTAAACGTTATTTGTATACGTAGATAGTAAGGTGTGAAATTTTTCTCACGTATCAAACAAAAAAAACTCACATTTTCTTTGATTTTGCCAGTGACATATTTACTTTTTCAGAACGGAGTGTAAATTTTCAAATAAAAATTTGGGTTGGAAAAATTCACGCTCAATATGTACTAAATATTGCCAATAGCAAGGAATGAAATTTTATATTATGAGTAAGTATATATTTTGCCTGTTGTAAGTTATATTGATTATTGATTGTTCACATTGTGGTTTAACGCGCAGTTTATAACATCGAAGCTTTTGTAATAATAACTGAACAGAAACGTCCGCGTTTATAGTAAACGACGCCTACGCTACCTATACTGAAGCTGAAAGTAATTAATTTGCGATTTTAAAATCGGTGAACATTCTTTAAATTTACATAAATCCAACGTTGAACGTATTGCAACATCACAAAAACAAAACATGGAAAGTAGCAAAACAAATCTCACGAACACTAAAGCAACCATCAAAAGGTTATAAAACTTTGCTAAACAATTTAATCAATCTAACATTTATCATCTCGGTAATGAGAGAGGGAGAGTTATGCACTGGTCAGGCTACACTAAAAGATGTAGTAAGGAGTCGCTTACGCAACAGAGCGCACATACAGTTTGCAGGTTAAACAATAACTTACGCATACCATATACGACTGAAGAATCAGAAGGTCTCAGGTCATCAATCAGGGTTACCATCCGTGGGGCCTAGAGGAGAATCGTGAACAGGAAACTTCAGCGTTGGGATGGTTCAGGTCAGATGAATGAATAATGTGGAACAGGTTTTCATCACAAATGGTTATCAGTCTATTGATTGATTTATTTAGGCTCAACTGCCGTCACGAGGTTGTACTAATTAGTACAACGATCACTACCCGATCTGGTTCACAAAAATTAATGTCGAGAGAACAATATTCACCGGTATCTCAATCTGCACACAAGATCACAAGCTTGTGTGTCTCACGAAGGTTGGAATCGCTCTGCCATACAAAATGTACAGGCCCAACATGGTGCTGAAAATCATATATACATTCTGTCCAGCTACACGTCAGTCTCCTCGCTCGTCTCTCTGTGTAGCTCAAGCTATTTTGATTTGTTGGGGAAGTGTGCTACACTGTAGTGTGCACTCTACCTCTCAGTTTGCCAGGTTTTTTTAAAATTCTGACTCCTTTTCCAAAGTTATAATCACCAATCCTCCCCATTGTCAACCAATTTGGGCTCTGACTTCTACCACATCTCACTCATGTAATCCTTTCCACTGTTTTGACTACCTTTGAATTTAATTTTACCTAAAATACTACTGTCCGCCGCTTGGCACGCAGCATGAATACAAATTTTTTACAATTTCACTCGACAACTCGTCCTATTTTTACAACAAAATTTAAGATTAACACATACTGTAGGCGCACTACTTTTCATGGATAATATTTACATCTTTTTACAATACCCGAATAATTTAATTTGCCAACTCTTGTGTGTCTACCAAGGGAAGGATGATAATTTGACTTTCAAGACTTGTTCATGGGCTGCCACATCTTTGTAAATTAGCAGCAAGATTTGCACTTTTGATGCATCACTTGAACGTGCTGGATTCTCACAACCAATATTCCGAGATCTTATTACACAAGGTTGAAAACGCAGACTGGCACATTCGCATTTCATCTGCACACACAGAAACAGACGCACCACGCGACTACTTATGCGACGTCTCAGCTCATTGAATAAAAATATGTATCTCCGTCGAAAATCCGAGAAATAATAAAAAGGCTATCTCCCCCGTCTCGCTCTCTTGTCTTGGCCGTACATGAGATGAGAGCTTTCCCTTTTAAGTTAAGTTTTGAGGAAAAAATGGCAAATCTCTTTTGTTCTCCCTCTTAATATTATAAACGACAATGGTGCAATGACTACATGACATGCAGACGGAGAGGACGCATGAAACAGGGTTACTTTATCCGTACATGTTCTCATTTCACTCATCTCCATTCCACCACAATCACTCACACAAAACGCAAAGAGAGAGAGTTTGCTAAGAATGGGAAAAAACTGCTTACGCTACATTTCCCACTTGTTTCTTCTTTCATTTCCCATATCTCTCTTCCTTTCTGTGTGGAGTTGGAGAAGTTTGTGTGCAGTCTGCTGAAGATGAAGAAGCATTTTTTTTCTCCCTGGCCTCTCCTTTCTCTTTGTACCCTTTTTGCTCGCCATCCATCGAGTCTGTTAGCGTTTTTCGCTTTCTCTTTCCTTCTCTCTCTGCCTGTGTCTTACAACCAGTGAGTCTATTTATTCAAATGGTCTTTTATACTCTCATGCTGCAATTCAAGGGAGTAAGACCAGTCATCGCGGGCGCATGGAAAGCAAGTGAAAAAAGTGAAAAAAAATGACAATGCCATATCTTTAAAGCTCACAGGCCAACTTTTTCTCTCTTTCCTCTTGAAATCCCAGAGAGCAAGGAAAGCGAAACAACCTTTGAAAGCTGAAAACCATACAGGCATTCACCAGTCTGAGAGAAAGCGAAAGAGCGTTAGGAAATAAAGAAAAAAACTTTTTACAACGGCACAAAAAACACACACAAAGTGAGTTTTTTCACAACACTTTTTATCCTCAACGATACAAGTTCATCTCTTTCTCTTACCCTTTTACAAGGCAGTCCAAAAGGAAAGAAACATGCTTGTAATTTGTTTATTCTCTTTTTTGGGGGGAATATTACAAATAATGGCAGTCTCGTTCAGTCACTACACCATATTTTCATGTGTACATAACATGGATGTGGGAATCTGACAAGATATTGGGGAAAATGTGTGTGGGGACAGAGGAAACAGAGGAGTGAGCCTTTCCCGACTGCTGTCTTTTGTGTGCGTGCATACGATCATCATCATCACCATCATCGCTTCTTTTCTTTCGCATAATAAATATCAATAATCTTCTTCGCCAGAGGAGCGATTTTCTTATGCCATTCGCGCTGAGAGAAAAGTTTTGGCTGGCTGAGAGGGAGAAAGCCACATTGACCTTAATGTAAGCTGGCCCGTTTTTCTGAGCGTCATATTATGTACTACATAATAGAATGTGTACGTGTATGAAGACAATGATAAAGTGTGCTTTGCCATGTGCTACACAAAGGCATTCTCGAGGTGTCCCCCGTCTGGGTTTTCACTTAAAGGATGAGCAAACTGGCTGTACCTCGGTGTACACAAGTGGCATCAAACAGGGTTTCTACTACTGTGGTTACATCCGCGTTTCTTCGGCATGCTTGTCCAGCGCAACTCTCTCTGAAATTTCCTAAAACTGCCTGAATCTCATCAAATGGTGCATCTCTACAATTATTTATTGAGTTTGACATGTTCGAAGCTTCTTCGTAGCAGCACAAAGTTATTCAGACGGGAAGAAGCGAATTTTAAACAAAATGCAAAGTAAGGACTAGAGCTGAGCCGGGCATGAAATTTTTTGAGACCCGTCCCACCCGTCCCCACTGAACC
>JAHZMW010003353.1:0-11797 GCA_027743745.1 Alloscopus bannaensis
AACTGGCGGACAAAGCCAACGCCATATTTCCAGGGACGGTGGACACACTCTTCCAATTGAGCGACAGGGAAGGGGCACTCAACAAAGAAATTGAGATTCTCGAACATTCTCGGGTGACCTTAAACAGATCTGGTAACGCTTACAAATTAGGGCTCAAATACAGAGTTTCCGCGTGTGACACACTTCTCGCGAGCGACGGGGCGAAGCGAGACAAAATGTTGAGGCTCGTGGACACCATAATACTGATAGCCCCTCCGGTCGATAATCAAATATGGGAGCAAATTCTTTGTGTCACGTCTCAAACGCGTGGCGTTCTCCTGCAAAAACGAAGCTTCTGAGAGCGGCACCTCATCTTAATGTGGTAATCGAAACATATTGGCCAGACACGGACGACGAAGGAAACCAAGATTTTGAGGAGCTCGTCCACTTTTGGCAGGCTATGAACAACTTTGCAGTCTCCACCAAGACGACGGTTGTCGTCGGTGAAGCTTTTGACGTTCCATTCTACAGCTCTTTGAGAAGTCATACAGGGTGGTGGAGACTAGAGGAAACTTCAGAGGTCACTGATCCCGCCAAATATGTTTTCGAAGAGAAAATAAAATTTGTGACAAGGTGTGAGTCGCAAAATCATCCTGGTTCATCTTTGCCCACGAGTTCCACCACAGAAAAGACGACAACTTCTGAAGATAAAAATACAGCTCCTGACATTCTGAGTAAAGGAAATATTGGACCATCTGCTGAAGGTGTCGATTCCAGCCAAGGATAGCGGTGACGCTTATGATATGTATAACAGCGGTCGCTGCTATGTTTTTCTTCGTATTCATCAATTCTGGAATTTTTGAACAACCGCTAAACCAAATATTTTTATTTTGCGGTTCGACTTGTTCTCAGTAAATTGTTGTGTACTTTTTTCAACTTTTACTTAATAAAGTTAGTAAACATTTGCAGATTCATATTCTGCATTTTTTGTTTGAATTATTCTAGACTTAATTGATGTGTCTTTACGGAATACGTGCAACTTGTGTTTTACATTCCACAATTTATTTTTAAGCGGTTGCCCCAACACCATATTTCCGTCATTGTTTTATATGAAATAATTTGGATGAGTAAAATTATTCTGCACTTTACGGTTGACAAGCCGCACGTCGTTACCTCCACTCAAACGTATTGCAAATAATCGGCCTCGACATTTTATTTGACATGTGTTGTATTTCTACACCTTGGATCATCAATAAATTATTGTCGCGACAATTTTAACAAGCATATTGATCAAATAGCCTTCACTAAGCGTCGCTCGTTTTTTATTAGACAAATTTATTTTTGCGGTTTAATTTGATTACACACTTGTTATCAATTAACACGTGCGATTTACAGGGGTGATCATTTAAGTTGCACACTAATAAATTATAATTGTCATAAAAAGGAATAAATTTTAGATTTAGGAAGTTTTGGAAAAAAATGATATAACTGAATTACAAATTTATTGCAATTAGCAGTTTAGTTGAACAGCTTGCAAAATGTATGCGGTTTTCACTTGTTTTCAGGTTCAGTTTGCTTTATATGAATTAAATACAATACGCGTTGTTTGTCCAGAAATTGTGAACTGAATATAAAAGGCAGCTCCAGACAACATACCACCTCATTCCAAAATATACATAATTTGTCGGCACTTTTTTGTACATATCAAAATGAAAACAGTTATAATCGCGTCCGTTGTTAGCCTATTGGCTATTGCATTAATGGAGGTAAGCTCCACTGTTTGTTTTATTTTGGATTGATGAAAGCAATTATATAAAGTTGGATTGGATTTTTTTTTCAAATAGATTAGTGAAGCTCAAAAAAATTGTACTGATAAACCTCCAGTAAATAAAACGGACGTATTTTGCGACAAGGAGTTGCACTTAGATAAGAAACTGAAGTGTGTTCAAAGATGTCTGGATTGCTATCCCGCGGACACGCTTCAGGAAGGAGTGGCATGCTTGGTGGATGGTAATTGTGAGTGTCTTGGAAAGAAAAATGTTACAGGGCCAAGACCCGGTTCACCTCCTGCTCCAGCGGAAACCAAAGTTGGTTAACGTGTTTTATTTTCGAAAATAAGTGTTATAGAGTGGAAACAAGTATCGAACTGAAAATTCGTTTCGCTAAGACAAAAATTATTGCTTTAAAACTACACTCGATTATGCTTGTACAACGGTTTATATATAATTAATTTCCGTGCTTTGCACACTTATGTAGAATATGCATGTGATGAAGCCCCGAAACCCTCAAAACGTTTGGACGAGAAGTAAACAAAAAATTCCGTCAAGACATCAATATAATCGGCCATTTAGTCACTTCCTGTTAATGTTCAGAAACGTATTCAATATATGGCCTATTTGTGTTACGGGAGATGCTGGAATTGCAGCAAGTATAATGGCTCCTATGGATGGAACGTTGACGAACTTTTTCATATTCTTGGTTAAGGCAAGCATAAGCATGGAAAAACGTTCAGAATTTTATTCCGACACATCTCAACATCACTTACTAGGGTGCGGCGAACACGTTTATTTATTTATAACTCATAAAATTAACCCTATACACATTTAGCCCAACGATATTTACTGTTGCTATTTGGTTATGGCTTGATCTCCTTCCCAAGGATTGCAACTGCATCAGCAAAAGTGATTCGGTGACTCGGCACTTTCCGCCAACATTCGAGCATCACATCATTGTATCTTTGACATCCATATTTCAAGCACAAACATTTAAAAAAATGTTCAGCTTGGGGTTCTACGACTTTCGTTAAAATAGAAAGCTTACATGATGTCAGTGCATAATGGCGGTTGACAAAGTCTCATGTCGCTTTCCAACGCTTGCATAAACTCCTCAGTCCAGGTTTGTCCAAGATACGGTTCCTCACCCAAAGAAAAGATTTCGTGGAGTGTGACTCCGTAACTCCAAACCTGCAAGAAACAAAAAGTCAAGGCTTAAAACCGAAATTGCACTTGAGAATGTATACGACGTGGAATTCCCGAAAATAAAGGTTTTGAACTGGATAATTTACGTCAGATTTTGTAGAAAACTTAAAATAGCGCAGGGACTCAATCGCCATCCATTTCCAGGGGAGTGCCACCTTCGTCAAAAAATTAAAATATTTACTTTATACATATTTAATGCCATTCCTTAAAATCTTAAGAACTCCAAAGGTGAGGATATTCACATGCGTGTTCTTCGTGTATTCAGAATTCTCAAACAATTCCCGAGACAATCCGAAGTCGCTGATTTTTGCATTTAGAAACTCATTGAGAAGGATGTTTCGCGCGGCGAGGTCAGCGTGAAGGACCTGCAATCAGATAATAATTTAATGAGATTATTGCGTTTCCTTTCTAAAATGTTGCGGCTTTATGTATACAAAATGAAATCCAGGTTCGATGTGCTTTCCTCACTTTTCTTGCTTCCAAAAATTCCATCCCGCTCGCAATCTGCGAAGACCATTTCAACAAGTCCAGAGTCGACAAGTTTATTGTTTTTGTCATTTCTGTGTTGCCGTAATTGCTTCTGGCTTCCCTGCACTCTTCGACGTTCATATAAGTTGGCTCTTCCTCGTTCCTTGATTATTCACCATAAAAATTTGAAAAAATTAAACCAAATAATTTACAATTCACAAATTCCGTAATCTTTATGCTTACGGAGTCTCCAGGAGACGACCATCCACAACCAAGTTTTTAAAAGATTCCTTATTCCGTCGAAGGAAGTCAAGGAGGCTTCCATTTGCACAAAATTCCACAGCGATGAACACTTGACCTGGGAGAGAAACGGAATTTAGTAAATTGAACAAAATCAAGAATCTTAATAAAAATATTTTTCCCGACGATTATGGATGTCTTCCGTAGAAGCTGCGATGAGCTTCACGATGTTTTCGTGGTGACCAATGTACGACATGATTTTCAGCTCCAGAAGCGCCGCCCGGAAGCACTCAATGCTCTCCGGAGATTTCACAGACTTCACGGCGACAATCGAGTTCGTCTTGCCGACGCGAACGGTGCCCTTGCGCACCACTCCTGTGGCGCCAGCACCAAGAAGTGAATCGTCTGGAAATGATAAATTAAGAAAGTCAGGCGCTTGAGAATGTAATTTTGAAAAATTATACTTCGCCTACCAAATGTCCAGTGTTTGTAAGGCACTTCAAACTTCTTGTCGTATGGCAATGCTTTCACGGAGTCATTCGCGTAAACATGACCTCGGGGCGTTGACTCTGTTGGCATTGTGGGTTGGGTGTCAACTCCCTCCAAAAATTCCAGAATGGCTTCTTCCGTCAACCTGGAAAACTGAGCTTTGTCCACCCAAAACTTGAGGAAAAGAAGCCCAACCACGGCGACAAGGAGGGCGGCCCCGGCGCTGAGAACTGAGATGAGGATGACGCCAGTTCGGCTCGGTCCGACTTCTAAAAAACAACTCAAAACAATATTTTTTATAATTATGTGGAACGTATTTTATTGATGATTTTTCAACAAACCGGAAGTGGGTCGTTCCACCCGAATTTCAAAGTGATACGAAGTGGTTCCCACGGAACTGCTTCCGAGACACGAATAATTTCCGGAGTGACTCTCGTCCACATTTGTCCAACTGATTTGAGCCACGACGGAGTCCAAGCTGTCATCCTTTGTGACACTGATTCGGGTCACCTATGAAATTCAAAAATGTTGTTTTTCAAATAAATATTTGGTATTTCAGAAAGTTTCTGAATTTTACATTTTGCGGAGGAATTATTTCTAAATTCGGCAGAGGCGGTCCTTTAGCTTTGCAACTGGCATTGTACGAGGATCCCACCGGAAGAACTACTAGAGGCTTTGAGTTTCCATAAACTTCAATAGAAGGCCCTTCAATTGTGACGCAGACAATCAGTCACTTTATCAAAATATAGCAATTTTAAAAATTTCAAAATTTTCGGTTTACTAATAAGCTCCACGGTGCGTGACACGTTGACCCACTCTGAACTGTTCCAAACGGGAACGAAGCAGAATACCTCGACATTTGTTCGAGTTTTGTTTTCAACTAAAATTTGCAGCTCTCCAGAAACAGAGAATAATTGGCGTCGCTCATCCTCGTCAATTTTGGCTTCATATGTTTCCATCTCATTTAATATTGTCGGTCGGGTGTCATTTGTGCCATTAATTTGGTAACCGATCCGTGCTCCAACGGAAAATAAATAAGGCGTCCAGCGGCAGAGCACATTTATTTTGGCGCTGGTCATGTTTCCATCGGATTCCAGTGCAATTTGTTTAGGAAGAGATTTCATGAAGAGAAACTCTCTCCGGTCGACTTGTTCCCAGTCGAGCTCTGAAAATCAAAAAAATAAAATAAATAAAAGTGAAAATTCCCGGCAAACATTTCCCGGGACGTCATTTCCCCGGCGTAAAAATCCTTTTTTTAAAATTCTTACTTCGGACAGCTTTCGAAGACTCATTTCTCGCTGCAAAAATGCTAAACGTACGAACAAGGCGGGACACATTTGTTCCAGGAATCGACATGAAAAACACGAGAGGTCTGAATAATCCGGTGTCTTCGATTGTGAGATTGGTGCATTTGGTTAAATACGCCAAATTGTGCTCAAAGCAGTCATTTTTTGTCACACATTCAGGTTTCTAGAAAAAAATTACAATCATAAAATTGCGCAACATTAATATTTAAATTGTTCCAAATAAAAGTTTACCACGGTGTCCACAAAGCGATATGAATTGTCCAGTGATTGACTTCCTGGCGAATATCTTTGATCGATTAGTCCTCCCAAAGGCTGAAACGTGTACGCCACTCTGGAGCCGTAGTCCGCGAATGTAAAGTTGACCTCACATTTTGATGCCGAAATATTTCCGGTTTCGTTCCGAATACCTTGTTTCTTTGTCGACCTCCAAGCGCCACTCTTAACAAGCTTGTCGATGAATGCTTATCAAAAATAAAATAAAAATTATTTAATAAAATTCAAAAAATATTCTTTAAGCATTGACTTTTACCTGAAACTGTGACATTTTGTTCTTCACTCTTCTCCAGCAATCGGAGCCGGTACAACTCTTCCTCTTCGAGATACACCGCTTCGACGACCCTCCGCTGGCAAGGGTTCTCGAATCCGGAGCACACAAACAAAAGGCGCTGCCGTCTTTGTCGGATTTTCAGCTCGACTTCCGCCAAATAAACGTAGGAACTCTCATTGTAAAAATCCGGCGCTGTTCTCGTCGTCAGTGTGTAAGTCTCGTCCATGCTGCTAGTTATCTGGAACAGGAACCTATTTTCGATAAGCTTGAAGTAGAAATTTGACGATAAGCGTAGATACAAAAACTCACGTAAGAATTGTCGTAAATCCATCGAACGGGTTTGGAGTGCTCGCATTCCAGACCTGGCCAGGCGAAGGTCCTCTCCACATTTTCCGGGAGGATGAGAGTTACCGTGTTGTTCTCAAAGTAGACGGGCTCCGCCGGGGCAGCATCGTAAACCCGAACGGTGGGCAGGTCAGAGTTTTTAAAGGAGGAACAATTATAGTCTGACCCCGAAATGACGCCCTTTACTAAACTTAGGACTAGATGCAAAGCAAACCATGAGCTTGGTGTCATTTTTTTATGTAAGTAGAGCCACGTATGGTTCTAGTTTGATGAAGACAAATTGTTGTCACTTGGAAAGAGCGAAAGAGACAAAGTGACTTTTAAAGACGACTTCCGTGTCCACTTCCTTCACCAAAATGTTGAAACCGCAGTGATGACGCACAGGTTTTCCAATGGAGAGGAAAAATGTTGTTATGCATTTACTAAGAAAGAAGTTGTATTGTTTAGGTGGACCATTAGAGAAAAAGGTCAACATTTGGCGGACTGGTGACCACATTAGTTTGGGGCGCAAAATTATTATTTTTAAAATTGTATCAATTTTATTTGGATTGTACACCATTCAGTCTTCATTTCACATATTTTTATACTTTTATTCCCACCTCTTCTCCAAGAAGTCCTCACCCTGCCGCCCCACTGGAAGTCCCTGATGCCGCAATTGGCGCAATGTACCCCTTCGGATCCAACGGCACCTCGACCGGAGGCCCCCACCCGTCGCCTCCTTCGAAAGTTGTCAAAATTGTCTGATACTGCTTAAACTGCCTCCCAGCAATCTCCTCCACCTTTGAGTGACCCCTGTCATTGACGACCCTCGCCATGCTCAAATGCTTCCCCACCCAGTCCACCAAATTATTCCCGATCTCCTCCGAGTCACCTCCTAGCGAATCTAGCTTCACCCTCGTGCCTTGCTTCATCAGCGTGTCCATCGTGCCCAAAATTTTGTCTGTTTTCCCAAACTCAACGTCGTGTCGCCCAAACTCAGCCATTGACTCCAAAATGTCGGGGTCCGTGCTATTCACTTCTGGAACGGAATAAGTGTCAATCTGCAACGCCATTAATGGTGCATCCACCATCTTCTCTGGTTTACTCCAGCCCCACCCCGGACCGCCTCCATTCCCTACATTCCCTCCATTGTCCACAGGCACCACCAACATTTTCGGCTCCAATTGCTGCAACTGCTGAAACAACCTCACGGCCAAAGCCGCCTGCTCTTCTCTTGGATTCGATCTACTTCTCGTAGCCAAAGCACGAAGCTTATCTTGAAGTCCTTCCTGGAACAAGGGGCTCCTCCTTCCGTCCAAAGGGGCGCTGATGTTTGGCGACGCAATCGCGAAATGAACCGATGAGATGACGGAAGTTTCCGGAAGCTTTTGTTTGACCACTTTCTTCAAAGATTTGGTCACCCCGTCCGCCTCCACTTTGGCGATAAGCACCGGAGGCTTATCTTCCTTGGATGACTTTCCCCCATGTTTTGTAGAGGTCGTCTCCGGAAGTTTGAGGCCGATCAATTGGCGTTCTGCATAAACCACCTTGTAGTCGTCCGGAAGGTGCTCCCCAATTTTAATTACTGGAGGCACCGAAGGCTTCACCTGAATCCCAGAGACGGAAGGGTCCCTCGTCCCCGGAATTATGGCCCCATTTAAATTTGTCGTCACCTGTCTTCCTTGGGCGTCCACGGAGGAGTACGAGAGCGGCAAAGGTGGTCCTAGGGAGAGGTCGGGGGATGAATAAGTTGTGGCAGAGGGATGCCTGAAAACGTCGGCGTGGGTTACATTTTGAAGGACGGAGATGAGCTCTTCCGTTCTATTCGCGGTGAGTGCTGGATTGTTCTCGTCGAGAAAGATGAGTTCCGTGTGGAGTTTGGGGGGAAGTGGAGGGCCGAGTTGATAGCCTGGAGGTGGTCCAGGTGGAGACGGGGGTGAGATTGGCATTTTGTACAATATTTGGAGAGGTTCCCCCTGAGGTGGATGGTGTTGGATAGGAATCGGGCTGCCTGGAAAAGGTTGGTAGAAAAGCGGTGGAGGACCTTTTTTAACTAAGACCATTGCTCCAAAAGGTGGAGGTCGGTGAGGTGGTAGTGGGCCTCTGGCGCCACCTCGGAAATGCGGGACCCCCTGTATTTGGAGGAGTGGTGGGGGCGGTATTGCGTACTGGGGAGATGCTAACGAAACTCCGAAAGGTCAAATTGATATATAATTTTAGGCTTATCAATCAGAAATTAGGATGATAAGCTTATTCAAATTACCATGAGAATGAATCGCGATCCCTTGCTCAGCCTTTGCAACATTATGACAGAAGCTCCGTTGAATCACACTCAAAGAAATAAATATGTTAACAACTTGCACTACACTGGTCGACATAGATAAGCCTGATGTCGCCGTTGTTTTTAACCCCGAAAACCAAAAAAGGGGTAATCCAAAGGATTGCTCACGATTAGTGTCAAAGAAGTTATCGTCGTGACACCTCAAGAGTCACTAGAACGATAAGCATGCAACCCTTAAAGTCATCATTGCCTTCGCCCTTTGAATGGCGAGAAGGGTTGTAAAAAGAAAAAAAATTGTGTGATACAATCGTATGAGATATTTCCTTCCGGAATCCAATAAATATGGCATGCAAATTTGAATGAATTCGAAGAGAACTGCATAAATACATTATTGATTTGTATGTGAGCACAAATCAACTTTTTATGAGCTACTCAATCCACTCTGCGCCTGAAGGTGACTTGGAGACAACTAAAAAAAAGGCGCCACACCCTGACACCAGGAAGACAATTAGAAAGGGATGTCCATCCCTTTTGAGGCAGGAAATGAAATATATAATATAATATGGCTCGAGTTACGTAGAAAAGGGATTTGAGGCAAAGTCTTGAGGGAAAATGGTAACTTTTATTGTTAAATTAAAATTTTTCAAAAATGCAGCAATATTAGATCGGTGCAGAGAATATTGTGCTTACACTTTACAGAGTTCATGCAGTTATCTCCGACTCATTGAAAATGTGCATTGTACACATCATTTAACACAATGATAACAAATGTGAAGTGATACAAGAAATTCATCTTTTATTTATGAGACGAAAAAAATAATGATGACTACCGGTTTGCAGAGCTTGTTCACTTTTCGATTTTGGTGATGCAGGTTTCGTTTTCCTCGTTTGAGACACTTTCATCCGCTATTACAGTAAGGTGGGTTGTCGTGGAGTAAGCATGTTTACATTACAAGTCTGCCTTGTTGAACACGGGTAAATAAATGAATGTTTGAACAATCAAATCGTAATCAAAGCGACATCAAACGAAAGCATGTAAGGTATGATAATTTATGTGAAAATTAAGTAAATAATCATGCTCGCATGAGAAATGTGGTAATGGTGGAATAGAAAAACACAATTAGTGTAAAAATTCGTCATTTTATTAAAAGACTTCTCGATTCTTAAATGAGATGTAAAATCTCAAGTTTTGAACGAAGTGAAACCAACGCTTCAATTCAGATTAATTAATTGGTTAGAGCAAACCGCATTTTTAAGGCTACAATTCAACAAAGCAATTATCAGAGTAATTATGCAATTGCATTTTTCGACATACATAATAAAGCGATGCCTAATGTGGTACCACTCACAATCACAAACAGCAACGAAACCGGTTTTGTGCGCTTTTTTATGAAAGCACTCTCTTTGTATTGTCGATATGTTCAACAACATGTAGAGCAACTAATGAAATCATCAACTCAGCCATCGAATTACTGAATGACTGCATTGCAAAAATACAAACTTGAAAAGAGCAATCCACAATCTCCATTAAGTAAATCAAATTACACAGTGATTAATTACAATCATCTCGGATCACACGTAATATTGTCACGCTTACGAAGTAAATTGATATAGCATTACATTAGTCGTGTTGTGTCAAAGCATGTTGACAGAACTACAATAATCAAGATTCGCAATTCGTGTACACGTTCTCATGTCTCTGCACCACATTTGCGTACACCTCAGAATCCTCGTCTACGTCGCTGAGGCCGCTGGTAGAATTTTGAGAAGTGATTCTCGTTCGCCTCGCAATATTTGGCAGTGCTACTGTCGAGTTGATTGTGTGTTTCACTTCCTGTGTCTCGGTCCCCTTGACAATGACACTGAGTCGGTTGAGTCCTTTCCCAAGTTTTTTCTTGATTGTGGAGTATTCCGGTCTGTGGCTTGGGTTCTTGGCCCAACAGGCTCGCATCACTTTGTAGCTGAAAAAAAATCAAGTATTATATATTTTGTTTTTAGGTTATAAAAATTGGAGCTTTTGTTTCAGATGGGACTGACATGGAAGTTGTGCAAAACTCAGGTTTTTCCATCCTCATCCCATTTTCCAGACGAGCGACAAAGTCAACACTCCAACCAATTCCAGGATATGGCGGTTGACCAACTGTGAATAGCTCGTAGCTTTGAAGGAAAATCAGAAATGCAATATATTTCCTCTCCACACTTAACAAACTGACAAATCCTATTATGCAAATATTTTACAGGAGTATCCCATAAGCCCAAATGTCGCTAGCAACAGAAAATGTTTTGTAGCGGAGTGACTCAATTGCCATCCATTTCCAAGGAAGTGGAGTCTAAAAAGATCATAATTTTATGATTTGATATACTTTAAAATCAAATAAACCAAATTTTTTTTATACTTTACCTGGCTTTGTTTTGTATAATTCTCCGAGTCGAGTAAAACTCGAGACAGACCAAAGTCGCCGACTTTTGCCACTTTCCGAGAAGTCAGGAGAACATTTCTTGCGGCCAAGTCGCCATGAAGGACCTTGACAAATGAATTAATAGTTAATCCGTACAATTTTAACAAAAAACATTGTAATTTTAAAAAACCTTGCGGATTCGCAAATAGTCCATTCCTCGGGCGACTTGATAAGCCCATTTATAAAGGTTGTAGGTCGATATAACAGCGGAAGGAACAACACATCCACGCATGCTTTTTTATTATAAATACACATTCATCAGAAACTAATTTAACTTAATAAATATTTCAGAGATTTTTGTTAACGTACGAAAACACTCGACCAGATTCCGGAACGAGTTTCCCATCCTCCGTCACCAAATTTAAGTATCCCTCCCTGTACTCTTTGAGGTAGTCGAGGAGGCAGCCATTGTCACAAAATTCCACCCCAATAAACACATCCCCTTCGATTCAAAGACGTTCAAAAAATCATCCCCAATCTTTGAGAAATTAAAATGCAAATAACTCAGTATAAAATAAAACTCACGATTATAAACGCCTTCGGAGCAAGCCGCGACAAGACTCACCTGAAGATCGGATATTATTTCAATTTTTTTTAATTGAATTTTTTGTGAATATTTTCAAATTTTTGTATCAATTTATTACAATATTCCTATGTTGACCGAGGTAAGCCATGATTTTTAGCTCAATGAGAAAACTCTTGAATTCCTCCATTTCCGCCGTGGG
>JAHZMW010003354.1:0-49082 GCA_027743745.1 Alloscopus bannaensis
CTTTTGACGACTTTTTCCATTTTTCCATTAATTCAGAGCCCGACTTTTCACACTGTTTAAACATTTTTCCACTGACTTTTTCCATACTTTTACCATGGGCTCGGCGCACCCTGCTCTCCAGTTTATACATTTGAGTTTGAGTGTAGCATATTCAGCTCAGTGGTGCAGTGTAAGCATAGTTTCCAACTAATTGTTTCTGCTTACCATCTCCATCCTGATTACCCCAGTCCCAATCCGGACCTCGTATTACTCTGGCACCAGCAAATACACCTCTAGAAACTAGTTTAGGACTTTCCAGTCTTGGAGGTAGATCAACCCTAAATTATTTTTTTTTATAAATCCTATAAATATTATAGGCAAATACTATTTTTTTAATGTCTCATTAAAAATGCACCATACCCATGGGATGAAGGAGTGTCATATCTTCTGAACGGATGCGATAGGTCATGCGTGTCGTTCATATAACAAACTGTACATAAGTCAAAGTCGAAGCAGCGAACACATTTCCACAACATTCCAAATATGCCGTGATCTTTACACCCATCACAAATGACGTTTGGGTGTCTCACACCTGCAAATACAAATGCAATTTACTTCTCAACTACATAATATGTAGTATGTATATTATGCATTTATACAGCCAACCAAACAGCTACAAAAAAACAATCACGCCACTTACCGGCTGGACCGTTATCAAACAACCGAAGATCATACGCTTCCTGGTAACCGACGCGGTAATTGGTCCTAGATCCCATATCCCACTGCACAACAACGGTCTTATCAGGACTTGAAGTTGAGCCGGGTCGACCAACTTCCACCACTGTGCCCATATGTCCTTCGCCGTTGTCCTACATAAATGTAAGCCTCAAAATGAACCGAGTGATATATCAGAACAGACGACAAATTACAAGCAAACTCACATACCTGATTTCCCCATTTCCAATCTGGCCCACGAACGACACGGACGCCTATTTCCAACATTCTTAATTAGCCCGAAGTACACTTTTTGCAAATTGTACAGCAGCAATCATTATTCGTGTTCAACTACTACGAAGTCCGAGAAACTGCAAAAATACCACAAAAAATGTAAATTTAAATATTTTAAAATAAAAAATTCGCTTCGTTTTCCACGATTCTACATTATTAAATATTGTTTAGCTAACGAAGGAACCTGCTCTAAATCTGACTTCAATCTAACTCGAATAATGAAATTTCCTACGATGAAGCCCACATGTACTAATTATACACATACTTTTAGGGACATGTTAACTCGTCTACCACCTCCCGCCCAACCAAAAATGTTCTGTTTCCTGGCATCTGAATTACGATTTGTTATTTAACTACTCAATCACTTCAGGAGGGTTTCGGTGGATAACTAAAATCTATGGTACAGCCTATTTGAAGAAACAGAAGAAACTGGTCCAAGTTAAATTAAATCTGGTGAAAGCCCAGTAATGAAAGGTAGACAGATCTTCAAGTCGCGGTCGTAGAAAAATGAGCTCACCACAACACAACTTTTGGTTTAAAAAATAATTTTTCTATCACTTCGCTGTTTCACCGATCTCTTTGTCTTAGCACGTGAATTTAGGCACTACGTATTTACGCATTATATAAAACAGCAATCATAGGCATTGGTATACACTATGTGCATGCTTTCCCTTAATTTTCATGAAACCACCACCCGTGAGCTTAATTACACTCGGTGTTCACTCAGTGCAGAATTTAGTGCAGAAATACAATATACACGCACGCGTCCAATGTCCATCTTCAATACTCGTTCGGAGCCGCAGAGAGAAGCGAAGAGGGAAGGAAAGTGAAACCGCTGCAAGATCTAGAAAAGGTACGTACAGCGTATGATCTGGTATGGAACTGACAATGAGTTGCACTGCACATGCTTATCCAAAAACCAACCCCTTCTTGTTCTCACTCTGAAGTAAAACCACACTCGTACGGTAAAAATTCACACAATTTTCACATGGAGCATCAATCAGCCAGCCTTGATCGTGCGACTATGATGATTCAATATATATGTATTCCATTTAATTTTCTCTATCTTTTTTACCCAACCAGTTGTATTTCTCACCCTGCATTGCCCATAGCCCATACCGTTCACATTCAATGCAATCAGGTAATAATAATCACAACGTAATCTCCTCAAAAGCGAAATATAAAAAAGCTAGCATTTTTTGTGGAACAAGCTGAGCGCAACCAGGTAGATGTGTGTATACCTGCGCTTCTCTCTCTGCAAAAGTGTACTGCAAAATGCAATTAAAACTCACCACCACCACACACACTCACCCCGTCGTCACTCTGACGAGACATTCATTGCACCGTGTCTCATATGTAAGCAGCATGTTCAATCAGATCGCAGAGGTATCACGGCACGGTGAGTACTCGCAGCTCACCGCACACACATACTCACGTCTTGTTGTATATGAGGACCGCAATAATCGAATTAAATGTCCATATATGCAAAGTGGAGTCTGGTGGACAATCGGGGGTGCCTTTGAGTGAATTGAAAATGAATCTTGTAGCGACACGCTCACACCGTCTCATCATGTCATCATCATCACGACGGCAAGGTAAACTACATTATTTTTTCGTATGCGAATATGCGATGCACCTCTTCTCACTGTCCCTGACTGTAATCCACTCAATGTGTGGAAAAAAATGAAACAACCAATTTACTTTCGCATAATTACACACTCTTACTCCATTTAAGCCAACCATGAAACGTGACTGAGATACATGTAGAGACACTGCTGACAACACCGTGATGCTAGCTCGCTGTTTAAAAAATATATTCCTGCAAACAATTCATATGAATATCATGTTATATCTCTGTTATATTATTGGGGTGATTGTGAAGAGCATTAGTAAAGTGTGGCATTTGGTGTTGTCACTGGGAATAACTCCATTTTATTATACGAGCATCGACGCTCCTATTGGATTTGGATTGGAGTCACCTACTCTGCAACGCAGTGCCTACATTGCGCGTAAAGTGAATGGATACTCAAATTTATCATCATGCAAACCTAACACACAATATAGTATTTGAGAGCAGAGTTTGTTTGCATTTTTGTGATATGAATTTGATGGAAACGTGTATCGCCCATATCATCCACTGCCAAGCCATGTCGTTGTTGCTCACTAGCTCACATAAGGGGTTCGTGGTGTGTGAAACACCTACACGCATTACGGATCATTTTTGAATGAAAACGGCTACCCACTAGATTGGAATTAGCATTGTATGCAGTGTGCCAGATATCGTTCGTTCGTATGCTTGGACTGTTAAGCTGAACCAAAAGTAAATCAGTTTATCTACGCACATAATCCCCTGCTAAAAGTAGAAGAGCATGTTATGTGCAGATTTTGTTCGTCTGTTCATATTCAATTTGTCCGCATGCTTTACGTGATCTAACTTTGTACAGTAAACTAAAACGTACCTGATGTCACATTAACTTTGCTTATCACACGACTGGCGTATTTGCATTTCTTGAAGCTGGATAGAGCCCAAACTATTTTCGACCTTTGCAAATTGATTGACTAACCAACCGATAGAAATTGTTAAGTTAGAAAGCTTAGTAAACGCTCACGGCATCACTGGAAACATTGACGTCATAAAAACACGAAAGAAAATTATTTTCCTGAATTATTACTTTTATTGTCAATAACGTAACACAGTAACACCAGTTGTCGTGAGAAGAAACAACCGTACTTCCTAGGACAATTTGTATGTGTGATTACAACAGCTCAACTGTGACTTGAATTCGGGTTTTCATCGAAGTCGTAGCTAAACATGTGCATAACATTTCCCAGAAAAGATGTCCACCAAATCAAAGAATTTTTTAAATGCTAATACGGCACAAGTAAGACAGTATACACAAAAGTATGTGCTCGACAAATGTTTTATGCACATACATATGCGAATGATTGGTAAATCTGTGATCCTACGCAGTTCACGCACTTTTACATGAATATGCACACTATGTGCTCATTCGTTACTAAAAACCTATTTCATTTTGTATTTACGAACGTTAGTGATTTACTTTAACTAGAACCTCTACTATTCAGTAATTTTTATGTTGGTATGTTGACTGGCGCTATGCTGCAATGAACTCATGAAGCATACATGCAACTAATTTTACGTAAGGTTCAGGATCAAGCATCAAAAATATATTACGACACAATGTATACCAGCTAACTCTTGACTCTTGTGCCTCAGATAATCGCAGTGTACATCTACTTGTGCAAAGATTATGACGCAGATGATATCGACATGCCGTAAAAACTTTTAAATTTTCGTCAACTTTCTACAAAAAAATACATTGTTAGTCACAACCCTTGTTCGGATAATGAACTCAGCTTTTCCTCGTCTCCCATTGTCGTTGCTTAATCCGTCTTGGTCGCCAATTTCCTCCGTAATTCGGCAAACATATAAGCAAAACTTTCTTCATGAATGAGGTCTTCACTAACGTATCCGTAATATTTTATATACATACGATCATAATAATATGTGCATCATGTAGTCTAAATTTATGCCTGCCATATCTCACTCAGTGTGAGAAAGAGATTTGAGTGAGAATCGGGAACCGCAAAACAGCATGTTACCCACTGCCTTAAAATCCATCTCCTTTCATTTGAAACACGCAATATAGTTAGTTTTTTGTTCGAAAATCTATTACAATACACGTATCGTTGTGACTATACGCAGACATGCGTGGCTTTCTTACAACCACAAAGAATGCAAATGTGAGAGCTTGACATTTTTTGCAAAAATATTTCATACACTCGTCTCTGCTCCTCATGAAAACATCCTTTTCAGTTATTGTTTTCGTCATTGCTGCATGGTATAAATAGGCACTACGCTTTGTGGCACACGACATACATTAAAGCTTTTCTGCTAACCTAGTGTTGTCTGTAGTCACTTCAAAAATCAAGAGCAAGCAGACTCAAGAGGAAGAAGGCTTAGCACATTTCTCACTCCCATCAACGAGTCCCTTTACAACAACAAGCACCGGTCAGGAGGATAGACGAACATCGTAATTTCACAAGCTTTATTGTTATATTTAAAACAAACTCGACTTGAGCACAGATAAGAACCACTTTGTGCTGGGAATCATGTAAATACTACACACATGCACAATGGTAAATTATAGCTGTGCGAACTTGCGAATATATGTGTATACTTGAGCTAAACACACAAGGTTATACTTTACGCAAAAAAAACTAGTGCTCAATATCCTTTTATCAATGTGAACGAGTTTAAAACAATTCTCTCACCTGCTCTTGCTACTGTAGTTGAATGTGACGATGTTCTACTGTCTCATCATAGGCTAGAGGTGTACTGACACGATGATGCGCGACATCCTTCATATCGAGATGTTGTTTCGTGCCGTGGCAAGTCAAACTATGTGCTTTATTCTTTAAGCCCACTCATTTGCGTTGCTCAGTGGTTTCTAATTAAAGACAATCCGCATTTGCTTTTGATTAGACTGCTGTTTGTTGACATAAGTGCTAATTGAATTGTTTTGCTGCGTACGCATGCATACTATATCAAGGTTGGCTTTCTTCCACAGAGGCCTTAGATGCCTAAAGTTATTATGTGTAAGTACTGCGTGCAGATGCAGCGCATTTGATTAAAACCCTTTAAAAAATAAATTGTTCATGATGCTAAAATTGACTGATTGCTACCATACCCGCCCTTCGATCTCGTTCCTCGCTCGCATTGTATTATTTTATTACGTGTTGTAAAGGCTCGTTAAAATTCATTATGCCCACTTCTTTTCGAAAAGATTGACTGCTCATATCTGTACATTGTTGCTTAGATTGATTTTAAACCAACATATACTAAAATTTTATCTCCACCATCGCATCACGAAGATTTGCATCTGGTGAATAAATACGTAAATGTGCTACTGAGAACGTGTTTTTTTGCATTAGTCATTATGTTGACATGTATGTAGTTCCCATTGAGTCACAAATATTTTTTAAAACATTGAACATTGTGTTCAAATCACACGGAGCCACTTGTGAATCCAATACATAGTTTACAAGTCCAGTTTCTTGAATTGTCATAAGATGCTATTAGCAATTATGCTTCAAAATTACAAGAGTGAGAATAAAACTTGTAGGCCAGATATAAAATATTAGCAATATACTCGTTTTTTGCCTACATGCTCAGCTTGTTCAATGATGAGGCGATAACCGCATAGCGCTTAACACTAGAAAATTTTCGTTTCTAACACCAGTCACTATCTACCAAAATTGGTAATTTGCCCCGAGTATCAAGAGTTCTCACGTCCGTATTTGCGATTCATTTTTCATCGGTGAATTGCAGATTGTAAGGTTTATTACAATCCATTAAATATGTATTTTAATGAAATAATAATGTATCTCACAATCTTCCTTTTACCAATACAAAGTGTACAATTTGTACAATCAAATAATAACTTTTACCTTGTAGTACAAATTGCAAACAACAATTACTTTCGTCTTTGATGGCAGTTATTAAATGCCTTATATAACCTGACCTTCAGCTTTTATTGTCCCCGTATATTTATATTGCTATAAGATGACGAACTAAAGAAAATACACCGAAATTACGCACACCGATTAATACTACAATATACACATGCTGTAAATTTGTGTTGTAAGTACCTATATATAATATGTTGATCCGCTTGGCAAATTTTAGTCAGTCACAGAGACCGAAGACTGAAAACATGTATCACTTATTCTGTATTAGTCACCACATGTTGTACTGATACTTTTGAAACACTTCTTTCCAAACAAATAATAAAAAAATCACTCACAAATTAGCAATAATAGCACAAGGATTCACACACGTATCTCCTTTCACAAAATTTACAATTTACAAATATATTCTCAGTTGAACACGCACTTTGGTGTAAAGTGGAGAAGAAACCTCATTGGCAGTTTGTAACTTTTGTGAAACAAAAAATCTTATAGAGTGTGCCACGTCTTTTACTGTATTGGCAAGATGTAAATCAACAATAAAACTCACTGACTCAGTATCGTTGTTTTGTGTGTAGGTTGAGATTCACGATAGTGTGTAGTAGCTCCTTAAGTGAAATTATAAAAGCAATGATTGCAGTGGCATTTACCTATTTTGATAATATTATGGCAATTCTTTTATATCCGTTCTGATTTAGTCATCAGCAACTTTGCTTTTCGCCACACAAAATTCGTACGACGAAGGATACAGCAGAATGATGTTGGTATTCTTTGCAAGGAAGACATTCTACCTAGAGCGAATGTGTTGGTGTGCTAGTAGTGGCAGTATTTGTAATGTATGCCTTGTCTACTGTGGTATTAG
Organism: Alloscopus bannaensis; assembly: GCA_027743745.1. NCBI lineage: Eukaryota > Metazoa > Arthropoda > Collembola > Entomobryomorpha > Entomobryidae > Alloscopus > Alloscopus bannaensis. Next base: position 7,340 of record JAHZMW010003354.1, read on the forward strand.
TAATTGCATGGAAAGTGTAATGCACCTCTCTTCTAAATAGAACCTCTCAATTTCAGGACAAGAAGACACTTATAAACACAGTGTTGCTTATTGTACAAAAAGTAACACAAAGAAGCATGCTTCGTTTGTATCCAAACTCTAAAGCTCCATTGAGTGGCATGCCACACAGTAATGTTCGCTCGCTTCTCCGTAAATGTATTACCAAGTGCGTGTAATAGAGCACACACAAAAGTGTATGCTCCCAGAATGGTTTTTAGAGTTAGGTACGTAACGTATGTATGTATGTATAAAACACGAAAGCGAGCCAAAGAAACCAAAATCAAACCCCGAGCTGAGCATCTCACAAAACATACAGAGTGCAGACGAAACACCTCGCTCGCTTCACTTCCAAGTAAACATGTACTTTTGGTCGCCCTCTATCCATATAGTCATATTCTGAAGTCCCATACTCCGACCGAGTGTGCATGAAATGTGGAGCTGCCCACTGTCTGCATGCTGTGGCTCTTTTTAACTATGAGAACATTTCAAAAACTCCTCCGTCATCATCATGATGATCACCTTTAGTTTCGTTCATTCGTTCACTTATGGCATCACTACTCTACTACAACATTCTTGCCAACAAGAGAAGTTTGAACTTCATGCATAATGCATTGCTGTAGACGATGAGGGAAAGTAAATGGTGCATCCAAAAGCGTGGTGTAAGCTTGTATACCTATATAGTATGCTTACTTTTCGTTTTGTCTACATTACACACAAGTCTGTGTGTGATGTTTTGCATTGTGGGGAGCATTGGATCAGCCTGTGATCAAATCACCCTTACGCGCACTGTCTCTTTTGTTTGGATGTCTTGTCTTGTTGGCTTTACAGTTTGTAGCTTGGTTGGATAGTTGTGCCTCTTTGCGAGCGAGTGAAGAAGCTAACTGTCCCTCTTCCGATAAATATTTATGCTTTATGTACGCGAAACCAGATGTAGCACGCAAACAGGCTAAACATAAGACTGTCGTGAGCTGCGAGCAGTTGTCAGGCTGGAGTAAATATTAATTTGATATATTTATTCATTCAGCTTACACAAGATTACAAACATTTCAGAGAAAACTGGAAGCTTCTTAGGGTTACAGCTACTGCGTTGATTAATATATGGTGGAACACAACCACAACCGTGAATAGCAAAAAGAACAATGTTTCAATAAATTATCCGATTTCAAACACGGTGAACTTATTAGGACCTCTTAGTCACATCTACAACACAATCCCATTACCATGATGGACGCATTAGGTAAAACCAAAAGACTCCCACTTGAAGTTGAAGCACATGAGGTAATTTTAGTTCCAGGTAAATTGGATGTAATGTTAATGCGGTTTGACAATCTTTAAGAGTAGTGCCTAGTAGTTAGTGCGTAGTCAAGATGCTTTAGTCAAGTAGAATATTACACTTTTGACAAAAAGTGACAACGTCATCATGCCCAGTATTGGGTATTAGCTATCGGTATGGTAAAACATAATATTTGCATCAACTTCCATCGTTCTGTCCACGTAGTATTTAGTATTTACCTCCCCTTGCGAAAACTTTGCGTAAATTAACTCTTTCTGAGACATGTTTCCAACCATCAGTTTTGTCTGGGTTGAATATGGTGCAAAAAGCCAACATTATCTTGTGAATGTGTGTTATAATTCTCTTATATAGACTTTTGTAATTGCATACACTGCCGAAAAGCAGCAGAGTTGCTTCTAATATTAAAAACCCTTGGTTGTACGTAGTATTGTAGATTTGCAGATTTGTTTACCAGCTAAAACTGGTTCATTATTAAATTATTAAGTGTTCATCTAACATTGTGTCGAACGTACAGAGCTGTCTGCATGAATTTTGAGAATACCTTTGAAACGCAATTTAACATTAGTATGTAATTTATATGTGGAATATATTATGAATGTACTAAAACGCCATGAGTTTTCTTATAATGCCTCATATATATGTTTAAAAACTCAAGGATCATCACATTGTGAAGAAATAAGTAAGCCGCTTCATTTTTATACAACACCTCCAAATCAGGAAAGGATTTATTGTCACCAAATTAAGACCTCTCAGATTTACTGACAATCTTTCTTAGGGTCACAAGGCGATGCACATGAACCAATAAATACAATTTTGATTGGTACTGCACTTGACCAGCCTGTAAGTTGGTGTCCGACTGAACTGGTCCGAACGAGTGATCATACCATGATTTAGTAGAAAAGTCGAAACATTATATGGCGAGATAAGAATATATACCTAAGATTGATGGCAATGCGTTCTTAGCGGAATTAGTACTGATGTTTTCACGGGAACGCGGTCTTGCCGAAGATGCTGTTACCAGCAGCACCTGCATCGTCTGAACAGAAATAATCCTTCCAGAGTCCTTCGTAGGCCTTGATGTCAAGTTCAAGCTTTCCGTTCTATAAGTTTGGGAAAAAAAACCATGCTTAGTCATGTGAAGCTTGCCATTCGAATGTGAGTTCACATCATCAGAAGCAGTAAGTAACGTACATTGGAGATCTTAGCAAAAGCCTTCTTGGACTCGTCGCCGGCGATTCCGAAGGTTTGGCATACATTGGTGAACTCACCCTCGTCAATGCTTCCATCCCCTGCAAATATGAATGAGTAAAACAAATGCATATGCAAATTGTGAACCTTTTAGATCCCTAGCAAATCAATGCTTTCTCGATCATCTAACCAGATGTGTCCTGGAGGCGGAACATGAAATTCATGTACAGTTGCTTCCATTCCTCGTTCAAGGGCTCTGTCCATAAATTAAGCCATTCCTCCCGACTGACCTGGATATGCACATTTTTTGTATACATTATTCACACGAATTCGACGGATTACGGGCGCATTCCTTCATTTCATCGATGATCATACCTTGTTATCTTTGTTGGTGTCAGCATAGACCCTCAGTTTCTCCCAGATGTTCAAGAACCTGTCACTGACATCCTTGTAGGCGGCATCTCCTGCCTTGTAGCCACGGATCTTGGCAATGTTCTGAAATTCGCAGCTCAAATTAGTATGAACTTCAGCTTACGCTACCTCACGCTCACTCAAGTAACAACCAGTGCAGTCTTACCTCAATGGCTAACTCGAAGTCGCTCTTCTCGATGGAACCGTCCTTGTTGACATCTGCAGAGAAAACAAAAATCCAGTATCGAACACAATCCTACGAACGAATCGAACAGGAGTCCTCAATTTTAACAAATTAGTTAAGGAACACAATACACTAACCGAAGAACGTGTCAAAGACGTAGTTGAGCTTGTTTTTCCGGATTTCGGAAACCATCTTGTGTGGGAATCAGAAAAAAGAATGTCGTATTAGTACTAACCACAATCAGTGAAAACAATATTTCTAGAAATGATTAGAAACGTTTCGCTGGTTTTAAAAACTCATTTATTGCTAAAAATCAGTGTATGTATTGCAGCCACCTTGGACGATGTGCTGGTACTGGGGTGGTGTGCAAACTTTACTTTGTGAGACAAAGAGGAATGGAGAGATGCTCACAACTAAAGCTGCCCACACTAACTGAAGTCTACAAATGGAATGGACCTGATTGACGAAACAATGAAACGTTTTTTAAGAAAAAGTTGGCTGGATTCGTCTTCGACTTGGGAGACCTAAAATAAACTTCATCCAAGCTATATCTTTCTGTTAGAATTTAAGTTAAAGTGCAGGATATTGCTCTTATGATGAAATTTGCACATACAAAGCTTGCCTTATAGACGACAATATAATTAATCCCTTCGCACTACAGACCTCTCTGAATATACAGACGCTATTGTAGACCTTAATCCATTTACATGGCAGGAGTCAAGCCCATCATGTTCGAAATCCGTGTACAGTTCAGCACAGGAGATGTATCTACACCCATTTCCAATTTTTTTCATCAAAGTCCTTTGTCTGTTAGAAGAGCTTCAGTCTTTTTTTTCTGTGCATTTTTTTTCTTCCCCTCTTTTTTGCTTTATGTGTGTAGCTTTGAAACCCCAAAAAGTCGTCAATACCAACTTGCCATCACATTCAATTACGTATCAGATCCGTAACTAACCAATTGTGTCTAACACTGAAGACCCGTGTGCGTTTCATGTATTATGATAAGCCACCGCATCACCGGATACCTAAGCTTGCTGCAGAACGTCCATACACGCCAGGTTTTTTGGTGACCGAAATTCCTTAAAACCCGGGTGGCACACTCCGCCTTTCAATAAAAAATGAGCATTTGATCCCAAGAGTACTCAACCTTCACAATCTTCAAACGAGGCATTGGGCATCATTAAAGTTTTTTAATCAGCGATAATAATCGAACAAGTGGATTGGAATGGCGAGTCCATTCCGAATGTTCAAAACTTGTATATAGACTGCTTTCACATAAAAAAATGTAAGAATTACTTGATTACCCTTGTCCCTCTCTCTCTCTCTCTCTCTCTCTCTCTCTCTTGAGAGAAAAAACATTGCATCCACCGGAGGATTACACCGCTACATATATATAATACAGCACAAGGCAGTCCTTTCTGCAAAATCGTTGCATGTGACAATGTGGCCAAACGACTTTACATCATTCGCACAAATAATGCACAATGCTTTGCCACAAAAAGAAAAAACGAATAGAGTCATATAGCACAGCATTTATGATGTCTATATAGTGGAGCGGACCCAAACAGGAGGAGTTTGGAGGGGTATTCGATATCTCGTATAGCTAGAACGGAAAAAATGAAGTAAATAACGAAATGGAACCTGGCAAATATGTTCCTCCACTTTACACATGCTACAAAAACTTAATTTACGTATTGTACACCGGGCTAATAAAGTGAAATAAACTAAAGTATCCGAAACGGAAGCGCGAAAGAGTATCTTGCAATTGGACATTTTCAATTTGGTTATTCTTTATTAAATATTATCAGACCATAACTCACATGTTCAGCATTTCTCATCCGCTCTTAAAGAGTTTACTCGCAGATGTAGTCGGTACAGCGATACTTACTACAATCAGCCTTTCCTCACTAAAGGTGAAGAGGGAGTTACTCGATTCTTGTCAATTTTCCCGTGTAATTCAGATGGAGGTTGACATTGTGATAACTGTTTTTAAAGCCTACTACTCCGATTCTCTGTTGCTTTTTACATACAACTTCATGTCTAGAATCCATTGTGGATTATTCGTGGATAAGTCAGGTAAATTTAACACTCTCCATAAATGCAAATATATATCAGAGTCCTCTCCGAAACTTGAGTCAAGCTCACCCCGTTGTTCGCGAATAGTGGCAAAAAAAATCAGTTTGATTCAAAGCAGAGTGTCTTCCTGCTACTCCTATAAAACCATATCGTTGTAAAGCCGAGCTTCTTTTTATGCAAAAAAAAACGTACAAGATGATCTTGCGGTATATTGGTGGTGCACGATACTGACGACACACGGGAGCACATCTCACTCAGAGGTTTTTCTTGGTGTTGCAAGTCTTGCGAAACTGTCAGTGTGTCACTCTTTGCCCGGGTTGTGAGAGAGTCGTCGGAGAATCAAACGAAATAAATCGGGACAGGGACAGTGAAGAAAAAAGTGACACGGCAAAGGCATGGCGGAGCAGCGAGCAATCAAGAAAAAACGCTTATTTCTCTTTTTACTCTGATTCCCACTCTCACCGATATAAATACATACAATCACCACCACCGAGCAAGGAGAGCTGCGTTTTTTCTGCATAAAAAGAAGTGTGACAAAAAGCGGATTAAGAGAGAAAGAGTGAGTGAGGTGGAGAAGGAGAATGGCTTGATTCATGTGTAGAAATTGTGTGTTTGAGCACATACAACGCGGATTGCAGTTCAAATCTTTCAAGTGAATCCTAGTAAAATTCTCACAAAAAAGTAGCAAGATTTTTGAATGTTTGTTCATCTTTCGTGACTGTATCTGCCCCACTCACAAGTTGACGACGAGGATGATGCTCGTGTCTGTGTGCTTCGACGGACTGAGGAAAAACGGAAAGAGAGAGACAGAGAATGGGAGACAAAGAGAGTGGCACAAAGACACACGCTTCCTTCCAATCTGGCTCTATCACTGCAATAAATCTCAGGAGAAGACCTTGAATCTCTTGAGCATTTCGAGTCACCAGTTTGCTCGAATGATTAAAGATCCATTTTCGTGTACACAACGCAATACCTCTTTGTCTTTATTCACTGGTGGTTGTTTGTGCCAGCGGAGAAGTGAGGAAACAGTCATTGATATTTTAACAGGATTATAAAACAATCACGCTGGGTTCCTCTTTTTCAGGGAAAATCCTTATGTCGCAGTCAGAGCGACGACAGTAGTCCCAAGGAAGCACAGGTAAGTTGGTTTGAGGAAGAAAGCAGGTTGGTGTGCAGAGAGAGAGAGTAATTTTCAAACGCGTACTTGTACAACGATTCTGAGCAGGGAGTACTTATCTGACATTGAGTTGGGCAAAGTCCTCCTCATTTGTCTATTTTGAACTGGTTATAGAATTGGAGAAGAAAGAGAGAGAAAGACACGGGAACAATTGCAAATCCAAATGCTTTGACGTTTGTACATCTAGATTTTGAGATGTAGGAGGAATTTGAGCATAAAGGACAACTAGCGAATGTCTGCGGTCTGTGAATCAAATGGTTGTTTCCGAGTTAATGCGCGCGTGCATGTATGTTTGCCTCTTGCTACTAGGATAACCAACATTGGGATTTCAGGCTACCGTCAATTTCCGCAGCCTGCTCCTACGTTGGTGTAGCCAAATGGCTAAAAAAATGAAAACATTTTCAGATTTTCTCCAATTCGCAAAAACAATCGGGGAGTAATTGTTTAGTACGTTACTCACTCAACTTTTGCCACTGATTCGTGGAAATCTATGACCCTAGCTACAAAGTAATGGGATGCGGTTCATTTCACCTGTGCTAGTCTAATCGTTCTTTTGAATAACGATTGTTTTCGACCGTTTCGAAAGAAAATACGGTGTTCTTTGACTGTCGGAATGTGATTTATTTCGTCTCGTCTACATTTAGACAGGAGATAAAAAGCATAACATACCAAGGTTTCTAATCCCCAGGAGAAAAAGCTAAAGTGACCCTAGCACACTTCGGTTTGTCTATATGCTTTAGTTTTAAACTCCTCTATCTAAGCATTGCCAGAAGCTACACCCTGTGAGATTAGACAATGGATTTTAAGATCAAAAATAGCGTGCTGTCGAGATACTCTGTCGCAAATTTGAGGCTTGTGGCCGCTGCGCGGTGTGTGTCGATGAGTATAGTTATTATGATGATGCAACACCTAAACTTGCTCAAATGACTACGTCTTTTCTCCCTTTCTAGACACACTTGTTGATATGCGCGTACATATAAAAATACTTTTCATACCTAAATCAATCATGGGTAATCGTATGAAAGCACATCATCTTGAAATGCATGAGTTTAAGCAGTTTTTTTCAACTGATGAGTAGAATGTTTAATTTTTGGAATTCATAACATAGCTTTTCTACTTGTTGTAACAGTTAAATTCAATCAAATTTTGGAATGACGAGTTTAGTTTGGTACATTTTGAATGGTGATTTCAGTTATTTTCATATTATCAACTTTAAAGGTTCTATCTAATGGTTCTGGAATGCTTCTATCGAATGGGAAGCCCATCGGGCGGCTGTCCGGATTTGCCCCATGAATGTTGGAGCAGTACGACAGAGAGTTGTCGGAAGAATCAACGTAATGCTCAGCGTGGAAGTCCGTTTCAAAGTCACTGAGGTAGACAAACAGCTTGAATTTCATGCCCTCGGGTTTGCCCTTGGGAATAAGAAGACCTTGTGGAAGACCACAGTGTCGGATGTGCTTGTCAATGTAGTAGTCGCGGTTCCCGGAAATGGCATCAGTGACGTCTTTCATGAGCTCCTTGAAACCCTTGCGGTCAGGGATTGTCACAGACGAATCTTCAGAAGAGCGGCGTACAACGTTCTGTAAAATAATTAATTTTAGAGAATAAGCCAAATCAGAATCTCAGCTGTATCGGTAATCGGTATATTTAACCGCTTTACTTGGCCAGGCTTCAGTTTCATGATGAATCTGTCCAACTCAATAGCTTCCCATCTATATTGGTTCCAATTGCGCTCTTGGCCATAGTAGTCGTATTTTGGAGCAATAAAGATCCTCGCAACTACAGACTTGTCAGTTGCAGAGTTTGTGGTAATGACATATTCAAAAGGCTCATGCGACAAGCGTCGGACCTTGGCTTGAATCTCAACATCCTGTAATATTTTATAATCAATATTTCAAAATATGATGTGATGCATGACCTTCAATTTTATTGTTGACTCTAGGGTAGGGATATAATTTACTTTGACATCCTTGGATGTGTCCAACGCGTTTGTAAGATCAAAATAAAAGTCTTTGAAGTATGTTACAAGAGTGTTGGGGGCGGAAGCCTTGCTCTTTCCGATCACCTTAACCGCTTCAACAGTGACTCCAGGAACCGCAAGATCACCCTAAGGAAAACAAAACATGTAACGTATGATGCGTATGATGCCTACAACCAAATCAATGGGATTGTGTGCAATAATTGACTTACGTTAGTGTAAGTTGGAAGTGAGTCCTTGTGCTCCTAAAAATCAGAAATAATATTATTAGTTGAATTTGCTAAATAATCATCAATCTCTATTGATTTGACTATCTAAAGATGCCTTTTTTCAACCTGAAAAATATGGTCCATGTAGCGATGTAAGCGGAAGAAGGCGGGATCACTTTTCGGCGAGAAAAAAAAACAAAACAAAATTTGACTCTTTTAAATTAAAAATAGAAGTACTAAAAATAATTATAACTATTGAAATCCAAGTATGTGTCACTATTTCTCGAATGCGAATACTAGACTTGATTAACCATATATATGTATATTCATATATTCTTACCGAGTAGCAGTCTCAAAATGCTCGAGAACGCCATACTTAATCTGTATTTAATTGCAAAAATTGGTCAAGTATTACATTAAAATCATCTCTCCATAAAGTGTTACGCCATACTGAGATGATTTCTGTAAAAACTCACGCCAAATTTTCCCTTTGGGTCAGTGACTCTTGAAAGCATGACGTGGGCCTTGTTATGTAGACTTCCGTAGTATGGATAGTTTAAGGAGTCTGCAGAAGCTTCAATAATTGAACCAAGAATGTCGATACCGTCAGTCCCATTGATTGCAACTTTCTCCCAGTTTCGCTAAAGTACATAAAAAACCTTTTTCGTGTATAGAGTGTATACAGACTGCACAGACACGCACAACTGAAACGGTTTTTTGTTAGGCCAAAACAATGCATCCCAAATCTAGGTTCATACTTACGTTGTAGACAAAACCTGCTGCAATGGATTTACGGATGCGACTCTCGTACTGTTTCATATCATTAACAGTGAGGAAGGGAAGATCCTGAAACTTCATGTTGTCTGGTCTGGATGCAAATTCATATCCAGATTTGTACTGGGCCTTAGGTACGAAACCCTCACGCTAAAATTAATGAACTTATCATGATTAATGGCAGAAAACTATTGAACTTGACATTGAACAGTTTAGGATTTTTTAAAGTAATTTCATTATGCCATGATTACAATAGGCTTGTCCCAATGAAGCTCCTCAACGGTGTCCAGATTGTTGGACAATCTTTCAGCATCGAAACGAGCAGTCAGTTGGTGATGCATGTACCAGAAAAGTTCGCCTGCATCAATACATCCAACAATACATAAATTGTGCAATGATACGGGCTACGAGGTTAACGTAAGACTTGCATATTTGAACAATGTAATTACCTTTGCGATCCTTGAGTACTCCATACTTCTCTTGGTTCCACCAGAATGGCATCTACATAAAGATACAGTTAAAAATGACATACCTACCTACGTACTTAAGCATAGTATGTTGTAGTACTCGCATTTAATCAACACTGACGAAAGTGTCACATATACAGACGAATGCATCACAAAACAAATATAAATTAAAAATATTCTTACATCCAAATGCCAATGAGCATGGTGAGCGTTCATTCCTGAAATACAGTGAGGTTTACATCAATAAGTAAGTTTCAGAACAGCCAATTGCTTCTTGAGAAAAGCTTCATCGGCTGAAAATTATATTTCAAACAAACGTGCTATCAAAAGATGCTGTCGCAAAAAGGAAAGAGGTTTTTGACTCACTTTGAATTATTTCTACTTGTTTCGGGGTACAATGCAATTCTACCTTTTTCGAGCTTGGCAAATGCAGAGCCAGAGGCTACTGCAATGAGAACTAGGAGACCAAGAGCAAATTTCATTTTGCACAGACTTTCGCTCAAATCTAATCGAAAAGTCAGTATGAGACTGAAACCTGTTCGTCCTTATATACCAGAAATAAATTTTTTCTCCAGAAGAGCGCAACGTGTACCATGTATCTAAAACTTTTACATCTATACCATGCAGTTAAATATTATGTCATGCAAAATGTCACAGCACAAGATCATACGCGTACAGAAAGTTTATCTGCGCGTGCAAATGTAGTTATGATTCCTGTTTTTCCTAATTTAAGCTTACTTTTTTATCAATGCCCCTCTTGACCGGGAGCAGCGTTGTTGGGTGTAGATTTTGTCAGTGTGTACGTTATTCTGTGAGGACTGAAGACTGTTACACCGAAGAAGTGCATTCGATAAAATGTTGGCAACATATCCACTAATGGTAAGGTAAATCTGCAAAGTTTCATTTTATATTTATGGATAAATTATTCAGAACAGTGGTTGGTTGAAGAAAACTTCCAATAATGTTGTAAATGATTTCAAATATTTTTTATTTAACTTTCTTTCAAAAGATGACGGTTTTCATTGTACATACTAGAACTATATCCATCCATAAAGTTGTGAACCCAGCATTGATTTACGCATGCGAATTTGAGCAACTGTGAAAGCGAAACATAGAGATTTGCTTATCGTCAGATGTCAGTATGAAGGGTATAATGGCTGGAGATGGAGAATGCGAATGAGATACATAACTCTAACAGTTCCTCCAACTGTGGACTTTGAATACCAAGTGCCTATATAGTGCCTACCAACAATCAATTTACAAGGTCACTCGGAAAGACGATGAGATATGTGGAGTTTGGTTTGGGTGGTGTTGCTGATTTTCAATTATTAAACATTTTTAATGCTGCTACTTGACCCTATGCTTTTAAAGATTTGTGTTATCTAATCTAAATGTTTAAAATCCAACGTGCATTTTTTAGACTTGAAAGAAAAAAATATTAGCCTGCAGTGGGCGTTGTTTATTTCATAACCAGAATGAAATCATCCGCATCTCTGTCGGCCAATTTAATTAAAAGCGGATGTACGTGCATGTGCACACAAATCTAGCCACGTAATAAATATTGCCAAGTAACCCGGCCGGCATTTTCGTTAGGGCTTTCGTCGAGAGTCTGAAGTTGTTTGTAAGAGGGGATTAAGAGTCAGTAAGATAAAGCCACAATTTTAAAAACCTAAGTGACCATTGGGTCATGAGATTTCCCTGACTTATCTGAATTTCTTCTCTAGAGATAGCAAAACCGCATTTTGCATCCATGCCATAGTATACACACTGTATTCCATTTTCTGTTGTTCATGGGTGCAGTGCATGATTGTGTAGTTTCCACCTTGTTATGCAACGTAATCCACACCCTTTCCTTTCCACTCTTATCAAAACTTGGCGATACCCTTGTTTTGCCTAATAAAGTTCAAGAAATACTCTTCGTAAGTGATAATGAGCATCGCAACGGAAAAATACTTTTACCTACTACTCCGAAAAAATAACTTGTTTCATCTTGCATGCAGTGGCGTGATGATGGTGATACACATACGTGTAATTATTATTAATTCAAAGTTGTAAGTCGACTGACTTTCTAGTAATCACTAAAATGACAGTTTTTGAAGCTGTTATCATATCACCCTTCAACTCCCAAGAGATTTTTCCACACGTTCATATTTTGGCCGACCTTGAGTTTTCATTTGAACGCGTAGCAAATATCGTCCAAAGATTGAAACATGTTGTAGATTGATGATGAAAGGGCCTGCTTTCATACTGGAAACTGCAAGTTTTAGAAATTAAAAGTGGAGCATCTTAATGAATATTTAAACTGGAATTTAGACATACATTTAATCACTGTCTGTACTATAGTTTTCCTGTGTACGTATAGTTTTGTTTTGGCAAGTTTTCTTTGCTAGATTAACATTGACATTCATTTCTACAAGTCGACCGTTACTTTCAGACTGGTCTCCTCACAGTTGCCACTCAATCCTTGGAAACTGGCGGTTCTATTTTAATTCATTCTGATGACGGAATCCGTTCTTAATCCTGTCAAAAATTCATTGAGCGACAACTTTGAATAGAATATATGTATGACTATATATATATATGTATGTAGCTATGATTTGTGTTTGTTGTTAGCTTTGTCAATATTCCAATTTCTTCAAGAAAATACTTCATAATAATCGTACTCACCATCAGTAGAAGTAGAACCGATGAGGTTCAAAGACAGCTTCATTTGTAGCAAAATTTCAACAGGTTCAACAGTTTATTATATGATATAAATATATAATATAACCAATAGACAAAATATGTACATGTTTATGGGTACTTGTGTGTGAACGTCGTATAACAAACTGACACTCCTTCCGAAGGGAATTAAATTTGCAAATAAAGCTTTGCCATCATAAATTACATCATCATCATCATGCCGGTTTTACCACAAATATTGCCAATATGCCACATCCATGTATAGTGTGCTTGTATAGTGTGCTGCTCTACAGAACCTAAGTCATGACATTATGATGCTTGAAAGGCTAGAAATTCACAACATTGATGTCGTTCCAATTGCAGTTTTTACATGAACTTTTTTTACTTACTGGACCAAAAGGTCACTGGATATGCATTGATGATAGGGCTGAGCCGGTTTGGTATAAAAGCATGCGAAGATCACTAATTTCGCTCCAGAGCTCGTCGTGAATTCACTCGCTCGCGTTGTTCACAATGGCACGATTCGCACTAGCTTTGATTGCCTGCGGCCTTGTCGCTGCGGCTTGCGCGACGCCTGAATTCCTAACCAAGCAGAAGGAAGTCCTCAGGCTTTTTAACAAGGTCCATGAATTAAACTTTTACCAGGATTTATGTAGCAAAGAGTGGGATCCATTGGCTCACTTGGACAGCTATAAGGTATGAAAATTTTACTAGCAAATTGAAACCTACACTTAATCTTAATGTTTATGTATGTGTCGTTACCTATCATTTTCGTTAACGCAGTGTTGTGGAATAATTATATACTTTTATTGGTCCTTATCAGAACAGTCGAGTTGTGAAGGAACTGGTCAAGCAGCACAAGAATGGAATACTGCTGCCACGTGGAGACATCTTCAACCTGTTTGATGAGCACGATCAAAGGGAAGTGATTGAGATCTTTGAGACCCTCTTCTTTGCCAACAACTGGGACACCTTTTTCAAAACTGCTTGCTGGCTTCGTGACAGGGTCAATGAAGGCCAGTTTGTCTATGCCCTTAGCGTAGCCATTCTCCATCGTCCCGACACCCGGGGTCTCCGCTTGCCCGCCTTATATGAGACGTACCCCCATCTCTTCGTCAGCAGTGAAGTCATTCATGAAGCTTACGCTGCCAAGATGCGACAGGTATTTTTCTAACTACTTGAATGGTCCTCAAATCTTTTCAAGCGTCAAACCTCTCTAAAGGGTGACACTAATGGCTGTAAAATTTACATAAGGTTCCCGCAATCATCAAGATGAACTTCACAGGTACTGTCCGCAACCCAGAACAACGTATTGCTTACTTCGGTGAGAACCAACTATATTGAAATATATCTAAATGATATTTTAATTATATAATTTAGATAAGTATTACTATTAGTATATTCGGTTTCTTAACACTAAGGCGAGGACGTAGGCATGAACAGTCACCACGCAATTTTTCACATGAACTGGCCTTTCTGGTGGAACGCAGAAAAATATGGAATGGCTAAAGAACGCAAGGGTAATTGATTAGTACAAAAGAGTACGATTTTCTACATTTATACAAGTTACCTACATATGTACACAATATTGAATGGAACATATTCCATTCAGTATTGTGTATGCAACTTTTATCAATAATTTTTTTACATATAAAATTCAAAACTAGAGCATAACAATATGTGAATTTATTAGGTGAACTGTTCTGGTACATGCATCATCAACTTATCGCTCGTTTCGATGCTGAGCGTTTGTCTAACGACTTAAATGAAGTGGAGCCCTTGAACTGGAACAAGCCAATCGTATGATTACGCTTTGAAACTGAAGGTTAGAGTTATATTTACGCAGATTTGGATAGAAATATGCTCTCATTGCTTTTGAAAAGGTGGAAGGCTTCTACCCAATGACTACATACAGGAAAGGCGGCGAGTTTCCTGCCAGGCCCGACAACTTTCACTTTCAGGATCTTAAAGACCTTCGTGTTGCTGATATGGAAGCCTACGAAGAGCGCATTCGTGAAGCTATCGCTTCTGGCATCGCTATCCATGCCGTAAGCCTAACACATTTCAGTTTATGCGGCTGTATAATTTATAGAAACCAAGTAAAGTTGTTTATAGCTTAACTATTTATGTGCGATTTGTGTAGGGAGACAACCATGCAGTCTCTTTGAACAATACCAAGGGTATCGATATCTTGGGATCAATCATTGAAGCCAGCTCATCTTCTATCAACCCCCATTATTATGGCAGCCTCCACAATTTGGCTCACATTATGCTTGGCGAGGTACGCATACAATGCCTCTATCAAGTCAGTATTATTGATTTTCATTCAAGCTAATAATTTAATGTGAAATTTAGGTTGTAGACCCAATGAGAAAATTCGGAATGCCACCAGGTGAGATTAATAAATCAATCCGTACTCAATTATCGCTCACTGCAATCTTGCACAAGGTCGATAATAGTAAAATTGTCTTCCAGGCGTTATGGAGCATTTTGAGACTGCCACTCGGTAAGGAGATTAAGATATATGGAAACATATATTTGAGTTTTATTAAGTAGTTATAATTATTTCTTGTGCTTCTATTTTTAATTTAAAGTGTAAAATTTTGTTTTGTCTTTTTTCCTCGCCAAAAAGAGATCCCGCCTTTTTCCGCCTCCATAAACACATCGACAACATGTTTAAGGCAATTTTTCCACGAGTTTTGTTCTAATCTGTGCTAGTTATATGTGGTTGCGCACTTAAGCGTGTATTCCGTTCATTTTTTCGTGTAGGAACACAAGGACAGCCTTCCCCCATACACCCGTGAGGAATTGGACGTGGTTGGAGTGGAAGTTAAGAATGTTGAAGTTGATGAGCTCAGTACCTACTTTGAAGAGTTTGACATTGACATGCTCAACGCTCTTGACGATGCTGCTGGACTCCCCGATGTAGAAATCCACGCCCGTGTCCAGCGTCTGAACCACAAGCCATTTGGAATTAAGATCACTGCCAACTCAAACTCTGAGAAAACTGTTACCGTCAGGATCTTCCTGGCTCCCAAATATGACTGGTGAGGTTTTTTCCATTCCAAGAGTCTAAAAACATTGGATTGAGGCATCAACTATCTTAGAAACTAGAATAGAGCTTTGTGTAATCGAAAGCAATGTGACTAATATTGCGTGTCACTTGTGCCTTGAAGGTTTGGTCGTGAAGTTAAATTCCAAGATCAACGCTGGAAATACATTGAGCTGGATAAATTTGCCGTTCAGTTACACCCTGGTGACAATGCCATTGTGAGGAAGTCCTCAGAGTCATCCGTCACAATTCCCGATCACCTTTCTACTCGTGCTCTTCGCAAGCTCGTTGATGACTCCATCGCTGGTTCAGCCACATTCGATTACGACAAGGACTTCATGCACTGTGGCGTGCCGGATAGGCTTCTTCTGCCTAAGGGCAAGCCCAATGGCATGAAATTTAGCCTGTTTGTCATGCTCAGCGATTTCGAGGAGGACAAGGTTAACGATAATCTGCCCCACGATTTTGCGTACGGAGGATCAACTTCCTACTGTGGTGCTATTGTACGTAAATATTGTGAAACTAAATTGCTACTCTTGACCTGGCAAAATAGTGTTGGATATGCTCATCCAGGCTTCTTCATGTCTCATTTTAGAATCACAAGTATCCAGACGCCAAACCAATGGGCTTCCCCTTGGATAGGAAAATCGAATGCATGGATCAATTTAAGGTCACCAACATGTTCTTCCGTGATGTAGAAATCAAATTTGACGACCATCATTAAGTGCTGAATATGCCTTTCCCTTTCTAAATTAGCATTCTATGAGATCAGAGATAACTAATCTTGAGAAATGAATATCCGTCTCTTTTACAAAATAAATGTTTTCTCGTAAAGTTTCCGGTCTTTCAAATTATAAATACGTCCTCTCGATACTGTTGTGTAATCGTGTGCCAATCATAATTCTCAGCTTTTGTAGAAAGATATAAGAAAAGCATATTCTAAATTCATTTATAAAATTTCTAAAGCTAGTATTGATGCTACCAAACTTATTCACGTATTTGCATATGATTCTTAGGATTCACTTACCATTAGAGTAACGGTTAAGTTTTTAAGAGGTATTTGTAAGGCGTCACTGCAGATTCATCTTTGTCTAGGTCATAACCATCAAATCGAGAAATATTTGTCTGCATTGTCTCATAAAAAAAGTTGTTTAACCGAGTCAGCTACGCATGTTTAGGTGCAACGCATAAAATCTTTCCGATTTTTCGATTCCCATGTACATGTATATTACACATTATGTTTGTTCGGACGAAAATGTAATCTAACAATACACCGAATAAACTGGTCTGACCAGTGGATAAGTAAGCAGCACATGTTGAAGCTTTTTCACACACGCACACGCTGTTTCAAACAAGTAAGATGAGGCAAATATGTATGTACTAGAACAGTGGCATATGTACCTAGCTTATATGTGTATATTACCTATATTTTGTACATGTGTATAAGGTGGATTCTCTGATTCATAAACAGCTGGTTTTGCAAACTCTACAAGATTAGACCGCATATGACCAGGGAAGTATTGTAACTTTTGAAAAAGATGCTGCACATTAAGTACAGTAAAACATATTTCCACACAAATTTTGCGTGCAAAATGAGTCATGTACAGGAAAACCTAATGGCCCAAACGAACCCAACATAACGTAGCGTATCTTATACTATTATGCTTGTCCCTCTGAAACGCATTCAAGTCATACATAGGTATGTACATAACTATAAATTTTTCGAATGCCGTATCATCACTCTCTCCTAGTATATCAGAGGAACCATAGACAGATGAGAATAAGATTTGTCCCTATATCTGTAGTAAAAATCTGTGATTGTTCATCTTCGTAAGTACATAGTTTGTGTACACTCCGTCTCATAACATCAACCAGCCGCGTAGTACGGCTATTTTGGCTACTCCATTCATATGTATGGGATGAGAATGGAATCTTGCTTGTTGCACACCTCAGTAATTTCGAAGGCGAAGTCATTGCCCTACTATTTCTAACTCTGTTTTCCTGCTTGCCCATGCCTTCTTACTCAACTTTAATGTGCACAACAAGCTAATAAGTTTGCTACTATAAATCACCATCTTCCAAAGTTGATATATCAATTAAAATTTAGTTGACAAGCATGGGTAACTGGAATTATTTAAACACCTTTGGAACACGTGAAGGAGTGCATGTAGCAGTGTAGCACTACTTCGGTTTCGCAAGTGACCATATTGATAAGGTTTATTGGGTTGCAATTTTTAAAAAACCTTTTAAAATCACTCGTGTATATTTTATGTCACGTAACCCTCAGTCTGACGCAATTACTATTTAGGAGGAGAGAAAGCAGATTTGGTACTAACACAATACATTTGCGCTTCCATGCTTTACTTGTTCACGGCTTAACGACAAACTTTAGTATACCTCGTAATTTTTTCGAGTTACGTATATTCAAAGGGTTTACGATCAAAAGTTTGATATTAACAAACAGGGTGCAATATACATTCAATCATAAATAGCAAGCAAACGAAAGCTTTTACGGCTTCCGATGCTCTTCATCGACTTATGAAGTGAGTAAGTGGATCTGCAGAAAACGCTTCAATATTACAGCAGCTAAGTGACCTAAACAATGTCTCCCACAACAATGAACGGGACGCCTCCATCTACGTCACCGGATATTGATCCGGATCCTAACGTTCTGGAAGAGATGAGGCGAATGGCATACGACAGGAGTAAGTGGCTCCAGACATGTACCTCTATAATTAGCCAGTATGAATTAAACAAAGAAGAGCTCACACAGTTTTACTCGGAAATGTGTGACGTTCTGGAGCGAATGAAAGGAATGTTCAAGTGCCCCTATTGTAAACATACAATTAAAAAGGTAAGCCTTTATCATTTATACAAAAGGTCAAATTTATTTTTTTTTCTGGATAACGCAATCGAACTGACTAGAAAATGAAACTGAGAAAAATTGTTTGACTACTATTGTTGCAGTCCGCAATTTTGACGTGTGGTCACCTTGTATGCCAGAAGTGCGTCACTAAAAAATTCATCGGTGCAGTGAAATCTAGGTGCCCAACTTGCAGCTCCGACGTTGAGAAAACCGTCCCGCTTCCAGTATACGCTGTTGATGAGATTACGAAAGAAATTAATCTGTTCATGAAAGAAGCTAGATTTTTCAAGTCGTCACAACTGAAACCCACGAACGAGAAGGACACCAAGAAGTTATTAAAAAGTATGAACTTTGTCTTTCTTCAGCGAATCAAAAATTTGGAAAGTCAGCTAATGTGTGACTATTGCTTCAACAAACTGAATACGGTAATAATAAAAAAGTTTCCTACATATATTTGCTGTGAGCATACCTAATACTCTTCCACTAGTGTCACCAGTTATTAGCAACACCAAGAAGATAGTATTAATGGGATAATTTTTATTTCTGTAGACATGCCTCGTGAGATGTGCTGCCGATGCCTTCACAGGTCGTCCACTCTGTGGTGGTTGTGATATAAAATATATTAAATTTTATCAAAATGAGCAAGGCAAAAGCTTTGATGAACCGATTCAGTTTCCTTCATTTGATATAGCTGTCGGTGAGTTTTACGAATTTTTAACAAATGTCGTAGACTACTGCAAGAGTAAAAAGGTGCCCATCCGGCTTTTGAATCAAAGTGGCAGAATTAGCTTGCGACCAATATACAAACTGCTTGTCGCTGCAATACTTATAGGAGTTTTTCTATTGTACTTGTCTAATTAGCGTTGTGTCTAATTAGTAGTTTAGTCGGGACGTATAGATATGAATTGACGTTTTGGGAGACTTTCAGGTGCAATCCCTGCGTCCTGCAATGTTGCAGCATTACATTTGCTCAAGAAATTCGGACGACATTTTAACTAGTGAGAGTATGTGAAGAAATTGATGTTTGGTCTATCTGCCTCTACAATCATCATATACGATAATTATATAACATTACTTTGTATACCAATGTGTAATTTCCAAAGAGTTCAACACAAAGCCACAGCTCGACCTTAGATATTTTACAATAGTAGTTGATGGTATATCTTTACATAACGCAGAGCAGCGTTATTTCAAAGCAAAGCATTAAATTGTGTGCCTTCAGTGTTTATTAGAGCACAAATCAGATTTTCAGCGTAAGAAGACACATAGTATTAATTGGTATAATTCGATAGCCACTATAAGCGGCTGAGATTACACCGGATGCTGCCAGGGTTCACCGTGAAATAAGAATGAGCTTTGGACCTGGTTTTGTTGTACATGTTTTTTGATGACGTGACGGGGTAATGAGTTAGGACTTTAAATGCAAAAAATGGTGCTGCTCCTACTACAGTTTATTTGTGTAGGCTCCGATAAGTAAATTTATTATTGGAATTTAGCCAAATTGAAAATCGTCTTCTAGGGATGATTAATGATGCTTCAAGTATTCTACGCTTATACTGTAATAAAAACACTAGTGAAAAGACGCAAAATAAAATTTAATTTATTACGACTAGTACATAGAAAAGATATTTCGTTGAGTTTTTTCTTGTTACATCAAATGGGACGATATGTAGTATATTTTAATTAATTGCATACGTAAATAAATAGTCAACATAGCGTTTACATCCAAAAGCCTATAAGCAATGGCAAGTACTTCAGCAAATCGTTAGCATACATAGCTTGTACATTGTTTTTTTAAAAACACAGGCACATACTAACAATCACTACTATTAAAGCTAGATTTGCAAGTATGATTAGTTTACTTACCCTGAACCAGTCTCGACAGGGCTTATCTGAAATATTACCCTTAATTATGTGAGTAACTCTATGCGAGTTGTCTCGGCACAGAAAATGGCTGGGGATAATTCACATAAAACGACTCCCGTAGTTTAGGAAAAGTTGCCAGCGGAGCCCTGAACTTTGCGCTATACAAATATTTCTTTAAAAATTTTAGTAAAGCCTACTGGTTAAAACGGGTGGATTATGTGATAGAGGAGTATTCACCCTTTAATCCAGTGGATCCTGGTGAAGTAGTACTGTAGGAGAATAATAATTATAATGGTAATTAGTAATTACAGTGGTGAATGGGTAACAGCGGTGAACAAAAGTAGCTGGTTAAGTAATGGAAAGCATTAATATTTTCTGCTACTACATAAAGAGCGGAGATTTAGGCAAAATACATAAAAACGGGAGGAAATTCCAGTGGAAACATATTCTTGGCATATGTACCCTGGACGAGTGTTGAATTTTTGATAATTTTACAAGATTCACAGGGTGGCCTAGAGGTCTTCGTAGTGTACTAGTAATGCAAGTAAATTTTAGCTGTTATCTTTTTGTTTCATCGTGAAACCCACAGAATTGCTGGGAGCTTTGACTGATGATTAATATTAATGAAATGTGTCGTCCTCTTCTGTCCCTCAACAAAAGGATTGGATTAGGTCGCACTTAACATGGTGATACACAGCTGCATTTATTATCGAGTATTTTATTTCACTACCTACCTACGTTTATCATCGCTCCCGCAAGTGTTTCATCACTCTGTGTGTGTTGGGTTTCAATAAATAAACCATTCCCTTCGTTTATTGTTTTATTGCAACAGTGCATTATTTAGGTAAGCTCCATCCATGGTCGTCTTAGCCTGCTTTACATGGAAAGACTCACAGAGTTAACGCGCAATGCACAATTTAGCAAATTCTGGCTTACCATTGGTTTTAGCACTGGAATAATGAGCTGTACCCATGTTGTACTGCTGAACTGCTCGGCAGATCATTTGCACGAATTGCACCAGAAATGGAAAAATATACCATAAAGCAAACTGTGGGGATTGAGATGTGAGATGTACACACTCATTTACTGATGGAGGAAATTAATAATCACGAGTAACAACCGCTATTACCACTGGATTACTTTGCATTTAAGAATACTCAGAACGACGAGCAGTAATGAATGCTACAAAAGTCAGTAATGAATTGATGTTGCACAAAGTACGCTGGAACTAATTGTTTTCTATATCCCAAAAATACAATACCAGAGTAGCATTTGTCACAAGGGATTCACATACAAATGTGTGGATGGCTACTATGGCTAGTGAAACTAACGAATTTTGATCAAGAAGAAAGAAACAACTTTGTTTGACGAGTCATCAGCAGTTACAATGGATTTTGCACACAAGAGACCAAAAGCTTGATTAATAGTTTAATAACATCCGCTAATACGTCGCATAATGCACGTTCGGTAGTACGAATGTATTGCCAATGTTGAATCTGTAATCCCTTGCTTTCATTTTCATTTGTATATATTTCGAGTATAGTTCACAGCAAGTTGTTACGACGAATAGCAAGGTGACTACGTAATTTAAATTGATGAGACTGCCTTTCCCCCAATGTGAAGGCATCTACATTTCACTCAAACTGGAAAATTAATTATGCTGCAAGCCGTCATTTGATCATCATTCTCCACGTACAGTCACGTCCATGTTTAAAGTATGATAAATGTGTGTGCTTTTAATTTGTACGGTAAATTATTTTCTGAACATTTTATTAAGCAGAGAATCCTCTTTCCAAAATGATACTTAAGCTGCCTCACGCAAGTTACCTATATGCAGACTTCTGATGGGGAAACGCGTACCCTATGAGAATTTGCGAATGTGAATGCATGTTCTCCGAATTCAGGACGCAGTGCTGTCTCACTTTCTCCCGCAGTGAACATTTCCTTTCAGGTTGCTCAATGCGAAGTACTCCACTTTTATACACGAAGGGACCTGGGGAGCTTAAGCTTATTGAGATTGAAGTTTGTATCAGATCAAAATGTTCGTGAACAGAATCCATTATTTTCGGAATGCGAAAACACTTTGCCAGAAACGTTTGCACATGATCCATATACACACAGACAAAACTTTTGCGAAGCCAGTTGAGTTACAGAAGCTTCGTAACTGATCCCGTGTCTTTATTGTGTTGTGTAAGGTTCACTCTCGCTCTTCACAGTTTCTGGTCAGTAATCGCGTCAACCGCAGGTAATATTTTCGAAGTGACCATAAACCTGCTTTCAATTTCCGTGTTTTTGGAGAAGTACTAGAGTCGTAATGCTGCATTTTCCTTGCTGCCCTGAATACCAAACACAGTGACTGGAACTTTTTTACAGCGTATATTGTTCTCTGCTACGTTTCACTTTAAATGTTCTCCGAAGATTTCAGTTCATCTTACGAGAGTCATCACATTTGTAAGGTTGGGCAACTAAGGAATCAGCAGGATGTGTTTTAGAGTTTAAACACACAAGACAAGTCTCTTCCCAAAAGCGAAAAGTTTGCTTTCCGAAATCAGGATATTATTGACTTTACTGAAATCTAAAACGAAACAAAGATTGCAACAATCCATTTAATTTCTTCTCGCTTCTTCACATCCTGTTTGTTCAATGAACAAAAACACTTACTGTAGTTGAGTTGATCCAGGTAGAATATATACATTCGCAAAATGGAATCGGGGTTACTGAAGAGTCGCTGTGTCAGTCCCTATATTACCTCAAAGTCAATACTACAATTGTACTCCCTCAACTAAACCTAATCAAGCTAAAGGGTTCTGATCCTAGTAGCCTGCACATGAACATTTCACTGCTCATCAATGATTTTTGTTCATTAATGTCTTTTACGTAAGGTCATAAAGATTGTTGATTTCGATTTATCAGTGCCAAATCCTTCTGCAAAATCCATTAAGAAAAAATAGTATAATTGTCATAAAAATGTAAAAAGCTCGTACTGCCAATTATTTAGTGAACACTTTTTTATGATATTCTGCAAGATTTTTGCTGGTGACTTGGGGTATATTATTTAATACGACCATATTTACATAATACATACAATTTTAGACATTGTCATGCATTCAGCGGGGTGATATGTAACTGAATATACTTATCAATAACAAAACCAGACTCTTGAATTTAAACTAGTAACTAGTGTTGTTTCTAAATACATGTGATATATTGAATAAAACGGGTTCCTTTAGCTCGGTAGGTAGCTCGTTGCATTACAAGAAAAGATTCACAGAATTAGACCGATTCTTAGAAGTTTGTCCTTGAGCTTGGAACGGAGAAGAAGGTTCCAACGAGGAGAATTTTGAAACGCTTCCATACTGTTGAGATTGACCAACGCTGAGAGTCTTTATGCTTTATAAAGGCAACACTGGAAGGACCTAGCACATGTTTACATATACATGGATTGATAACATCTACAGTGTGTAAATCGTCTGGCGGACAAACCCAATTACATAATTAGACAGTTTACACCAGTGCCGCCTAGTAATTATTATTATGTACAGTATGTTATAACATAAACTTTTTATGGAAGAAAAGAATGTGGACAAACTTAAAAAGGCACGCATCCAAAAGGTTTGAAACGCTCTGAAACATTATGCAAATGAATTTGTGGGTGATTTTCTTGGTGACTACAATCAGTACAATGGACTTTGCCAATTAATTGTCACAAGCTGCGACTATTTGGTGATAACTACGATATTAGAGACACTTAAATAAGGAAGAATTTGCTGCTGAATACAAAAACATAGCTGTGCTCGCGACGGCGTGTGCGTGTGTAGTCTCAATTGCTGTGTAAATCTATTTGAGACGTCCGACAAATGTGTGATACAAGCATAAATTTACATAAATGCTGCATGCTCAAGCTACTGTAAATCGTTAGAAAAAAGAGTATCACTTTAATGAGTAATGACAACCATCTTGGTACGGACGGGCGGTTTAAAAATATTTTTAAAATATCTGGCAGCTGAAGTCCATTAATATACACTATGTTCCATCTAATAATGATGCTCTTCTAGCAAATCGCATCACGAATGCAGCAACAGTAGTAAATATGAGTCGACTGGAAAAGATAATGAAATGGATACGCTTAACTCTTGCTTGTTATTATTTCCCAGATAGTTATGAAGATATATTTTAAGAAAAAAGTGACCCGTTATCTTCAACAATTTCTTGAAAAAAGTCTCTGCGAATCTATGCGTACAATGTATGTGCAGGAACATCAAGGATGACATGTTCCGTGAGCATTATTGTTATTAGTATGGACGTAAGAAGTGTTTTCTCAAGTTGAATAAAAGAAATCATAAAGATAAAAGTTTTATAAAGCGTACCAGACCACAGCTAAACTTCTAGTTGTGTGTTTGGCCATGGACATACAAACAGAAAAGCTTACAGACAAAGTGGTCTTCGTATTATCTTTGTTCTACTCCTCGCAATCTACCGTAGTTACTTTACCATTCAAAAAGCCAACAATACAACAGGCAAAACGAGCTCAAGTAAAATATCTAACATGCTATGTATTGTAGAAAAAATCCCGATTCTGAATCAAGAATGAATCTGAAAAAATAACGATGAAAGTAGCCTCATACGGGCAGGACTCTCGAGGGATTTTCGCCGCTCTAATGCAAACTTTCACAATCTGAACAGCGTTCAGGAAAGCAATAGAAAACGCAAAGTTTACAAAATATATAAATAGTCTGAAATCAACATACTGTAGTTCATGCAAGTAGTACGATGGCTTTTCTCTCACGAGGAAGTCATGGTGGTAACTTTTCGCAAATGGATTCGAAATTAATGCAATTCAGTTAATTTCGATCTCCTGAATTCGAAAATAGCAACCAAAATCCCGTCTCGGCACGTTTTCAAAACGAAACGTAAGTACGAAAGCGCGCGCGCCTCTGTGTTTTGGCACGCAGCGCAGACTATTGACACTGAAATTCTGTTCAAATCGGAGAGCACGAAACTTCAACTTTTAGAATAGTCGCTATTGATATAAAAATACTTCAAAAAATCCTCACACGAATTATTTATTAAATTTTAGTGTGCTTATGTTAATTTTATTTTGACTTTTATTAATGTGTTTCTAAAATGTCTCATGAAGCATTAAATCCTGTCTCTATTGCACAAACTTTTTTTACATTCTCAAGGCAGAATGTCAGAACTTTAAGTACGAAACGGAATTATAAAAGTTGAGTTTTCGGGTTTTTCGATTTGAATACAATTTCAGTGCTACTAGTCTCAACCGTACAACACATCTGCGTGAATACTCCCTGGGCGCGTGCGCTTTTAAACTCACGTTTCGCCCTGTAAACGTGCCCAGACGGGATTTTTGTTGTCATTTTCAAATTCAGGAGATCGAATTTGACTGAATTGCTTGAATTTTGAACCCGTTTGTGAAAAGTCACCACCATGGTTTCCTCGTCAGATTTCTAAATCCATCTTTTTACCTATCGTAGGTTATTGGGACATCCCTCTGGGATATAAGTCTTCTTGAAAGAAGAAAGAAAAACATGGAGCTCATACATGAAACGCTAGCTGAGATATATCGCTCAACTGAAAAGCCCCTTCGTACAGAGATTATACTTGTATACTAGCACAACGCCCAAACGTCCATTAACGGCCCTTACCAATTTGAATTGATCATCATCATGTAGTCGGCTACATTGGCGAATATCCAAATTAACAAATCATTAATCAACTTTTGTTCGCCAATTGGGTCCGGTTTTTATGTCGGCAAACCGCGGTAAGGGACATTTTGGCTAACGTTCTCTAGATTCAGACATGTTAACTGTGAAAATAGGTACTGAATTTTACAAAAAGTACCCGGGAAAAATCAATCCCAAAATGGAAAAACCTGGAAAGTTGAAAAAATCAAAATGGCACAAAATCATTTAATTGTATACAAATTAGAGATTGTTGAGAATGAAATGTTGTTTTGCTGCGAAAGTAATGTAAAGACATAATTTCCTGGTATTTTAGAAGAAATTTAGCATATATCTGCACTACATGTCCACACTTCATTTGTTGAATTTTAGTGGGCCGTATCAGGTTTGCTTATTGAAGAATAAACTTCACACGTTGACGTTCATACATCATAAAATAAATATGCGCAGGTTTCCAATCGAAAATCAGCCATAGGCATAATAATAGCATAATTTGTCTGAAGACTCCTACGTGAAGACTATCTGTTTAATTCTGCTTATATTTAGGCAGGGTTTTTAGTATCATTTATAAACCGGCCATACGCTTGTAGATGACAACACAGCAAAAATCAAGAAACCTTCTTGCACGAATTGTCTAGCATCTAGCCTTGTTTTCTCTGTGGAATTTAAAAGTTATTAAAGGGCCAGGTGGAAAATCTTCCCTCAGTAGTAGTCCCAACAATGTGCGCTAAGAATGATGGTGAAAGCTTTCTTTCTAGAAAATAAAGCAGCTTTAAGTAATGGAGTATAACAAGGGAAAGAAATCCTGAAAGAAATACTCATATGATCTCAAATAACAGGTGTAGTTCATCTTACGGGAAATATGACAGCCTGCTTTTGCTTATCTTCCTCCTGTATGCTGATGCTTGTAGTACTTGAGTCAACAAGCAGCAGCGTGGATTACATTTTTGAGCATTGGCACGCAACCGTCTTTTATTTATGAGGTAATATTTACCAACCAGCAGATACTCTTTGTCGCAACTTTATTTTCAGTCATGTAAGAAACAGTGTGCCACCACCACTTTCACTCTAGTACATAAAATCTAAAGCGAGAAAACTAAAAAGTCGAGCAAACAGTTCTTATTTTCCTGTTTTAAACTCAATTTCACCATGAGGGAGACAGGAAATGTAAAGGTTTACTTGACAAAGCAAAAAAAAACAAGCTGTTGAGCAGTGTGACAAGAGCGAAAAGCGACGAAAAACTTTCAAATATACAGATAAAGGCAAGGTAAAAGAAGACAAGGTGAAAGGATGGCTTGAGGAACTTCACTTTCTTTCGTGTTCCTTACTGTAAGAGCGTAAAAGTTATACGCGAGTGTATAATGAATCCACATTTCCGCATCCCTATACAACTCTCCTTCACACACCTCTCCAGTTTTAACGCAACGTGATGCATACATTTGTTTCGTATATGAATTTACACAAAACTGACTTTTCGGACAAGCATTTTGTGTTTGTGTGTGCAGATAACTTGTGATGTGGGATTTGTCAAGGCATCAGTCAGTCAACAATCCGGACTAAGCATTAATGCAAGGGAGTATAGTCTATAGCAAAAAAAAATCTACAAACTTGACAGTGCTGGATGGACATTTACATCAAGAGTGTGTCTATCAACATGGTCCTCCTAACAGCTATCTACAAGAACTTGAGATCATTTCATGTATAAATCGAAGTCACTAGTTTGTCCTTTGTTTTTTCCAAATTCCTACTAGAGCTGTTTTTTCATTACAAGATTTTCAAAGAATAAATAGTAGAGACATAGTAGCTGCGTCAGCTTCATGACTTCTGTCAAAACGATTTGTCAAGTTCGGCTTGACTCCTCTGCTGAAATAAAGCATTACATGGGATTTCAATGATTTCTCGGTTTTAGTAGTGTGATTGTTTTTTTATATTTTGAATAAAATGATGGCTGCAAGGACAGTTTTAGTCGGATAGAGAATGGGATAGCAAAGAAAGTAGCGAACTACATCGAGACCACTACATCGACAAGTTTATAAACGTTGAAGCCAGCAGAAAAACTCTAACAAAACAACAACAAAAATGTAATAGCAAGTCTACATTTCCTAACTAGTAGTGTCGTGTGGAGGATGGCCCCTTGAACACAAATACGTAGCTGTGACATTTTTCTATTTTTATGGACAGAAGAAAAGCCAAGAAAAACTGTGATTAAAGCTTGGAAGAAAACTTCAATAGAAAGACCGCGCAAGGTTTCAATAAAACGGATAGTCTTTCTTTGTTGTTTATGTCACCTTAGGTTTAGTGTGCTAAATATGAAAAGCTCGAAGCAAACCCCAACCTGAGCTTTTTTCTCGTGTTCGTAAGAAATAGAAATTGCGGAGAAAGCACAGAGGGTACGTTTACCCCAGTTCATGTCTAAACAGAACGAAGTAGACTTTTGCTGCTTGTTGGCATAAAGTGTCAGGGCAGCTGAATATCACAACCTGATCACAACGGAATGTATCCAGCGAGAAATGCGTGTGATTGTGCTTGCGCCTCAAGTAGCATCGTCGTGAGCCAAAAGCGAAAACGGAGAGCGAGGGAAAGAGGGAGCAGTAAAAGTTGGGTGCTCACCCTCGGTAAACTTTAGTGCATCTTTTGAGTTCGTCAGCAACGTTTCATTCACCTTTTGCAGAACGAAAGCAGAAAAATCGAGTATTGTGTAGCGATTCCCATAAATTCATCTCGCGTTCGTGTACTTCTCAGAGAACGGAAACCCTTCCCGTGTAGGTAACTGCACCACCGCATACATATATATTTTTTACCACATCAAAGTTTTCACGTTTTTCCTCCGTCTTGGTCTTGATCCTTTCGGTTATACTTTCTCCTCTTGGCTCGCACGTTGTGAATGGGGGCAATGTAAGAGACCCGTTTTACATCATACGCCGTTTACAGGGTTCCGCTGTGGAATAAAAAGAGCGAATAAAACAACACCGGCGAGTGTGAGCTCTGAATCTTTCCACATACACATTTTATTTCTGCTCTTTTTCCACTTTTTCCCAGTCAAGTATTTCTCCCTTGAGGTTAAATCATGCACTTCCTAATGAAAGGAGAAATCAAGATAAATCTGCAAATTCCACATACATTTTTATTAGAGTATGAGGGCAGGCGTTGGACAAGAAACATATGAGTCACACTGTCTGCATGTTGTTCATTCAATTGCTATATGTAATACATATGAGAATCAACAAGAAAGGGTAGGAAAAGAAGTGCGGAAAAATCTCATAAAAATAATCATTTTAGCAGCGATTTTCTAACTACAGTCAGCCATACCGAATGTTACATGTATACCTACGTGCATAGTACTGCAAGGGCGTGTAATAATATCACGAGTAGAGTTAGGTATCTAACAATCAGCAAATGGTATTATAGAACCCAATTACAAAGCAATTGATGTGATTTCACCAGATTTTCTTGGAAGATACAAAAACCCTATAATCGTACATAAGTATCTAGGAACCTACATGTAGATCCAACTCGTGCTTGAAAGGGTTTTGTCTCTACGCGTCGACAATAGTGGTAGCGAGTCTAATATACTCAAGTAGAAAATGTGTACGCGAAGAGTGTTCCAGTGAGCGAATTTTTGTTGAGATTGTCTAGAAGCTGGGGTACTCACTTTTATTCAAGGAATGAGGTTAAGGGCTCATTCATACTTACTTTCCTTACTGTCTTTCACTCAGATGCATAGATAAATCTTTTGAAAAGGATCGAGTTTCCTATGTCGACTAAGAATCGTTATCTAGTTGAGGGAGTGAGAAATAGTGTTCCGTTATTCTGAACATTGTACTACACTATAGGAGACCATAGCTTTCACGGTTTCTTCAACTTTAATATCGACTGAAAGGCATAAGGTGCTGGGTACATCCAGACATGACAGAGAAATAAGAAAATGAGTTGAATAAAAAAGAGAGAAAAGGAGACACACACGGCGAGTTCGCCTACTTCTCGAGAAGCATACTACCATTATTATCATAGTTATTTCATTCTTTTACTGCTTCCAGAGTGGAGAAAAGTGATGCACTTAAACTATTTCCTTACATCGCTCTTCTTTTTGTACACATTACGTGCACGCGTAAACGAAAACCCTTTCCCCTTCCCGTGCAATACTTTCACAAAGTCCCACGTACACTCGCAACGTGCATAGCCATACAGATATTTGTATTGTGAATACATACAATACGGCATTACGAGTGAATGCATTTGCCTTCCCACTTTTTTCTTGTCTCATATCTGTTACCTTTTGTAAAGTACACTGAAAAAAAACTATTGTCTTTATCGCAAAGCACAGACACACACACGACTGAGTCTCTGACTGACTTGTACGGAGCAGAGAGTGAGTGAAATTCATACATATACACACACCTTGTTTCTCTCTTTCTCATTTATGTCCTTTCCGTTTTCCTAATTCATTTCTTCAATTTCTGAAAAGAATACTTTGCACTGTTGCCTCCTTCATTTCCTCCTGGGTATTTATATGAAACACGAGAATATGTGTGTGTAGCTATTAGACCGCGTTGACTTTTACTTTAGTTGTTCTCATCACACTAAATATTATCTTTTGCTCAGTTTAGCAAGGAAGTAGCATCTTCACTGTGAGTCTTCTTGCTCATTCGTGTAGATTTTCTCTGTTTTCATGTTCCATAAAAGCCGTGAATCAGAAATGGGATTCGAAACAATATTCTTACTACGACTGTTATTAGAGCGACTGCTGAATACTGTGCTGTTCATTGGTCGATTCTTGAGTTGTTTATTCAGAGTGAAAGCTGAAGCAAGAAATCTCTCCTTGTTGTAGAAAACAAGGAAGAAGGTCTGCTATCTATCTTCATCCATAGCGTCCAAATTACAATGGTATGGCTACCTGAAGTCATTTGATGTAGAGATTTTTGTGTGAAAAAAGAACTTGAGCAATAAAGAAGCCCCCTTGGAAGACCATTACGATTCGTATTTACGTAACATACGCTCAAAAAAGTAAACTGGAGTAAGCATAGAAGAAACATACATTCATATATTGAGTTTGTACACAACTTGCAGTCTGCGTCATTTCCAATTGTGTGATATTAGAGGAGAAAATCTATTTAGAAATGTTGAGCTACAGAGCTTTCTCCCAAATCAGTGGGCTGATAAGCTAGATATATTAAGATTGCTACTAGAGCACAAGAGAAAGCAGTCTAGAATATATATGGTGACGACTAAAGCTTACACCAAAAACAGTAGCAGAAAGGGCAAGCCACCTATCATTTGCTCTAGACATTTGGCTCAGACGAAGCTACAGAACATTGTGTCTACCTACAACTACAAAGAGGGAATGTAAAAAACGTGAAATCACAAAACATGATAAGTTTGAAAACCAAACAGGAGTAGATCAGCGTTGGTCTTCTTCCAGGCGTCCGTAATGGACCGTGTATATTATTCCAAGTAGTAAATTGGTCAATGAAAACAAAGCCAGGGAGCGAGGGAGAAAGCAAGGAAAAGGGGAAAGCCGAGTAAGATGGAAGGATATAAACTCATGTAAAAACGCAACTTGCTCACCGAGAGGCTGTCTGAAATTACCTACAGAAATATATAACAAGAAAAAACGGAGGTTGCTCGAATAAAACACAACGAACTTCAAATAAAAGTGGCATGAAATGCTCTTACGTGAGTTGCATTTCGAGATACGTTTACTCTATACGTGATTGTGACTTTGACCAAGGTAGCCAAGCGAGGAAGGAAGACTGGGAGAAGGAAAAAAAAAACTTAGTTTGTTACACAAACACATTTAAAGGCTTCATGCACAGCACCGCTACTACCAAACATTTTTGTGTGATTGTGTGTCTACATTTCAAGTTGTTATTATTGCACACAACACAACTTTGGATTGGATGGAAAGCGGGAATAGACACGGAAGTACAGGGAAACACCAGCGGAGACTGATATATAGTGGTGTCGGTGGTATAAACAGAAAACTTGAAGTTGTGCTGTAAGACAACTGAGATAATTGCCCAGCACAGTAACCACCTCGTAGTCGATTTCTCTTAGACTCTCTTGTAAATACTCGTAATTTCCCTGAAAAATAGACTCACTTGAGTAGGAGATAGAGAGTGAGAGACGTTCAGCCAAGCTGTGCA
This sequence comes from Alloscopus bannaensis, assembly GCA_027743745.1. Taxonomy (NCBI): domain Eukaryota; kingdom Metazoa; phylum Arthropoda; class Collembola; order Entomobryomorpha; family Entomobryidae; genus Alloscopus; species Alloscopus bannaensis. The sequence goes on from JAHZMW010003354.1 coordinate 39,442, forward strand.
GTAGTGAGAGAAGCATTTAGCCAGCAACTTTGATTTTTCTTTCAAGTCGTTACTGCCATTCCACTAGCTTGCATCAATCCTGTTGTGAGCCAACTTTACCGTCAAAAACAGAGGTAAGGAAACTGGTCTTTTGATATTTAAAAGTTTTTTCCACAGGTAATCATTCGGATTAGGAACGCGAGGTAGGTACGCGTAAAAGAAATGAGAAGTTAGTCTTCACATAAAAAAGTTACATCGTGATTTGGACTCATTCTAGAGAGAGTATATATGCAATGGTTGTGGTGGATATATGGAGAAGTATGAGAGGTCATACAAGAGTTTAATTCTCTCTCGGGTTCAAAACCCTGAAGCACGCTCGCTTTCTCTCACCTATATAGACGGGAAGAAAAAGGATTTTCTTCATATATTCAAGCTTCACCACAATTACTACCTCAATTGTGTGATTTTTTTTCTCGTACCCACTTTCTTATACATACTTTCTCTTTCCCTCCGCTCACTTAGCAGGAATCTAATAAGTTTTCCAATTGCCAGCTCTGAACACGCAGACAACATGCAACGAGGCACGTACGGATAATTTCCACTGAGCAACAAGATAAACCAAAGTTAATTGATTCATTATTGGAGAACCAATTTCTTTTAGAGAAAGCAGTGTGGTGTCATGACATGTAGCAGATATAAGCCTACAGTTGTAGAGAGCTGAGCCACAAGACTCTATTCCGTATCAACATAGAGGAATGGATATACGCCGCAGAACCGGTGGAGCTTTAGTGCAATGGTATGGTACTTGTAATGACTAATGGTACTGGGAACACGTTACCGACCGAAGCTGTTGGTGAAAGAAATGCGAGCACATAAGAATTTTTCATCCATAAAATGGTTACTAGCTCTCCGTTACGGTCACATATTGAGTCGGAGTTACGTTAGCACTGAAATCCGCACAGATGAAGTCTTCAGAGAACCCGCACAGAGACAGACGGGCTTTTTTCTCTCCCTCTCTCTCTCCTCCTTTCTCTCGATTTTGTGTCTCCAGCTTTCGCTGGTGTGTCGATTTGTGAATTGGATAGTCGTCCTTCGCGAAATCCTTCATGTTTAGACTTTAAGATTGTATGTATAGCATACGATTTGTTCGTTCCGCTTCACTTCGCTCCAAAAGGGGTATGCACAAATACACATACCATCATGTAGGACAGATGAGAGAGAGGGAGAGAGTGAAGAAAAAATCAAAATTCCCTTGTGGCAATTTTCCATCGGGAGTAGCTCCACTAAGAGCAAGCCTCCACAATTTTAGTTTCCTCTCTGCTTCTTCCCTCTCTCCGTTACAGAGACCCGGGTTCTCCTTTTCTCTCTTTTTGTGAGTGTGTTCATGGTCTTCATATGATCGGAACATCAAGGTACTAATAATAATAACATCGCATCCTGTGTGTGTATCTCCTACTCGAGCTAGTCAGTGAGTGAGCGATCAGTTTCAAGAGAAAGCTTTTTAAAATGATACAAAGCTGCTCACTTGACTATAAAGTGAAGAAAGAAGAAAAAGGATGAGTCGATGGCAAAAGAGTTCAAGTGCATTTTCCTCTTTATTGAAGCATTTCCTTCTCTCTCTCTCTCTCTCTCTCTAATATATATATATATATATATATATATCTTTGAGACATGAAAAAACGCCCGCACTGTGTACACGACGTCGGCATTACTTTTTGTTAATAAAAACAGAACCGACGGTATCAACCTGCTGTTGCTCAATCAAAATAAGTGAGCACTGTGAGAGCCGGTCTCTCGGAACAGTTTAGGAGCAATAGGTAGTCAAGCACGCTTGAATTTTCGGTTGTACATCGAGAGAGAGAAAAAAATTCAATAGAATAAACATTTTGATTTCAATATCTCCGAAAATATACGCAGTTGGTAGAGACGGGCGGCTTGGGAGACAACGTACGTGAAGTAGCGGATGAAAATCTTCAAGAAAAATGCAAAGTGTACAATTCACTTATGAAAGCCAAAAAGAGCCTATATGTTTGTAGGAGAGCTAAGATATGAGAAGCTTTCTGTATCATCGCAAACATCCAGCCGATTTATTTACTTAGAGAATAGATTGCCCTTTCAGTAGCACGCAGCTTACCTGAACCGAGATCCTAATGCATATTTCCTCTTTTATTCATATCCACCTGGATATCGTAGCTTTTATCATGACATCAGGAGTGGAGCGTTGCGATTTTATTTAGGTTTTGACTTTTCGTGGTAAGAAGGTATATGAGTGCAAGGAGGTAAAATCCGCTACGTCTTGACTCTCTTGTGGGAATGAGATGTCTACGTTCCATATGGTAAACGCTCGCGTTTTATTACTCGCTCAGCGAAATGATGATGTAGAAGTTATTGGAGTGTACTTACAAGTCCCTGAAGTGCAGTGCAGAATTCTTTTAGAACGATGATTTATACCTTCATGATGAGAAACAATAGGCGCTCTCACGACATATCGCCAGTGTTTTTGTGTATGTATCACAAAACAAAACTAGGACGTAGACAAATACTTTAGAGGCAGGGTTGTCTTTCAAAGTAGAATATACCTAGTTTTATTATATATACATACTTTCAGCAATTGTTAACACATCTGAACCCAGATTGATAGTAAAAAAGCCATGTCGTTTCCTGAGAATAGACGTCTGAAATTTTTCGACTTACCAATCATCAAAGGCGATGGAAATGAAACACAGTGCGCAGTGGGCGAAGCAATTTAGGCACCACATAGTACCTCTCTACTGCGCTAGAAGACTACTTAATATCAAATTTGTTGTAAGGTTTATAAAATACCGGAAGAAAGAATGTTTACATGGAATTAACTTCCTCGTACTAATGTTGATCAATTTCATTTGTCAAAATGATGCTCAGAGACATATTGGGAACGTCGTCCAGTGTCAAATTCAGTCGCCAGTGCAAGAGTAAACATTAATACTACATACGTTTCAAAATGTTACTTGTACTACTTCGCCCGTGTTTTCAGTACAAGCATTAGTGAATTAAATCTTATGCAATCCGTAACAGCACATGATTTTCTACGTTATTTGAAGTGCTCCCTTTGGGAAACCCAGTTGTGAAAGCAAAGAAATTGAAGGCTTTGGCGAAATTTGGAGGGGGCCACCACACGCATCACACACACGTTCTCTATTTCTATTTACCATTTTCGGTTTAGAGTGTCGCCTCGTGTGACGTGCATGGTTTGTTAAAAACTAGGATTTTCTGCTCTCATATACGTAGACGCCTCCTTTCATCTTTCATAAACTTTCACAATACAGGCAGTTAATAATTGCGACATAAATAGATATAACATACAGCGGTAGACTTCAATGGTTTATATAGCCGCCTTGCAAGGAGACCAACTGCTGTGAGCCCATACAATTTTTCTTCTTTCGTTGCATTTCATAGCCTTAAACTGCTGTACTAAAAAACTCGGCTTTTTCCATCTAAGCAATATATGTATGGATATATTCATACATGCATAAAGTCGACCTTATAGGAAAAAAAACTTTTAAAAGTCGCTTGCACTCATAATAAGTTGCGGCATCACCATTACAGTAACAAAAAATATGAGACCTCTATTCATTGTAATCTGAAAGATTATTATACAACTGCGTAGACTTCACACTTCAATTACAACAGAGCTGCTGCCGAAACTTTTGACCGAAATGCACCAAATTGAAAGTAGCAGTGTGTGTGCGGTGAAAGCTGTATACACATTAAAAGAGGGTTCCATATTATGTAGGTATACCTATACAATGAAGACCCGGCACGCACACAATATAAGACTTGTAAATTCTAGAGATTTTTCTCTGTTAATCTCTTGGCTTAATAAATAACATCTTCATTTCATTTCTTTCTCTCCCCCAACGTCTACCCTTTTCTCAACTGCAATCTTCTGTCTACTCTAACTTTCCTCTCTGAAAAAGATGAAAGTTTCGGTGAAAATCTTATTTTTTTCACGAAAGGAAAAGGAACCGATCCTGTAGGTATCGCGATGCACTCACAGTATCATATCACAGAGACGAGAGTGTGTGTTTGGGCACAAATGCCAGATGTGGCAGTCAGCTTGAAAGATGATCTTCTCTCAGGAACATCCTCGCGAAAAAGATATGTGCCTTTCACTGCGTGCTTCGGCACCGCCAGTGTGAGGCAATGGAGATGTGACTGTGACATGGGTAACTTGAGCATCCAATACATACGAGCACACGTGATTTTTAGAACGCCAAGTGATGTACTTGGAAAGAAGTACAGGCACACGTACGTTTGTGTGTGTCCGCTTGAGTAGTCTCTGCAGTAGTGTGGAGAAAGCAAACGAGGAACCGTCAAACGAGGAGCAACAGGAAGTCGTAATATGAACTACATTTCTGTCCTTGTTCTTGCATAAGATGTCGGTGGCTTGCTAATGGTAATAGATATTTTATATTTCTCTTCACATACTATAAATTTCACAAAATATTCGTTCAATACATGTCAAACAAAATAGGGTTTAAAAATGTTTCGCATAATATGTGAGCTGATGTTCCTCTCTTGGGGTAATGTAGATGTTGGGATTTGTGACTCCGGAACGAAGGAAGCTGGCAGGGAGATTGTACGAGACCGTGTGTGCGATCAATTGTGTTCGTTCAGTGTAATGATAGCTATGCCTCGCAATCTCCAAGCAGACTGTACAATATAACCTTTGTTGTTGATTCACCTAAAGGTTTCGTTTTCCACTTTGATATAGCCTTCCATCACCCGACTTTTCTCCAGTGAAATTCCACGTTCGTGGCGAGAATGAGCTCCCAAATCTCGTTTGTCGTGAAATAGAAACTTCTCATTTCACGTTCTCGTCTCTCGTTTCAAAAGGGCGGACTGCAGCATTCCTGTCGATGTACTCTTATTTACTGCAGCTAGGCAGATGCGGCATGCATTTTCTACACATTAGAATGGTGAAACTGCACAACTTAAAAAGTGAGCATTATGGAGCGAGAACTACGCTTTCTCCAATCTGTATAATAGATAGGTATGCAACAAAGAACAAATGACAACTCGCATACTGACGCATGTAATATGATGCGGTCAAATTGGCTTGAATGCGCCTTTTCCGCGTTCTGTACTCCGCCGACTCGATTACTCTAAAGTCCTCAGTACAACTACTGATAGTGAGAGTACAAGTGATTGATTGCTAGCTTTATGTGTATTTAGCAAACTCATGCTCATAGAAAGTAAAGTCATTATTGCGCTCATTACAGCCGTGATAATGACGCATCTTAATTACAAGTATTTTCTTTCTAACGAGCTCGTTACGAGTACTTCTTTGCATAGCCCAATATGTACTGTCTCTCTTGAATAAACACTCGCTTTTTGTAATACAATAAATGTACTTTACTAAAAGCGCATATGGTCATTATTTACGGGCTGTATTTTAAAGATTAGTGTAACGAGTCGCCAGAGTTGATCTCCATTTTTCTCGTTTTGTCGGTAATTCCGAGTTTCCAAATTTAATTAGTTATACATATAAATTCCTTTTCATTCTTACAAAACTTTTGTTCTTCCCTACGATTCAAGTCAGTGGGACATAAACTCGAAGAAAGATTAATGAGACTGCCAAATTTCTCAAATTCATGAATAAGTGAACGCAAGAAACGAGGAAAAAACTACTGAGGAAAGCATAGGCATATAATACGCTTTGCGAGACGTACATACATCTAATCCATCCGTGCAAACTATGAAACAACTGAGAGGGAACGTGTCTAGCAAGCACAACACAGCTAGAGAAACTTAGAAACCGTTCTTACTACAACAGCTACACAGGCATATCTCAATATACCTATTCGCTAATGTCTATATGACAAGCTTGGGTGGTTATTCTACGTTGTAGAAAGCAACGGAAGCCTGGAGGGATATGTGTTTAAAGGATGAATTCGTATGTTTAGGATATAACAACCGTCAGAGACAACGAGACTGCAACATGAGATGGTCATAGTCTCAGAAAATGATGTTTCTTTCTGCTTGAAAAAGAAGATGAAACATTATCATGTAATGCAGCTGTTCAAGGAAGCTGAATCGTTTAATAACTTTCCCGACTGTATAAGTGTACCTACTTCAGTTTTCTGTGCAGTAGTAGTATATGGATACCACAGTCGGAGGAAGAAAAGAGAAAATAAAATTATCGTCAGCTCGTCTGAAATTCTCCTTTCCTCCAAAAGGAGCCTCAATTTTTGGGAGAAAGTGAAGAGCCTCTAATACAAAGAATTATTGATTGCATCCAATTTCTATGAAAATCTAATTTTATTTAATGAAAACTACGGTCTAGGTAAAATAAGATTATTCACATTCAGAAAACTTGCTCCCGACTCTCGCAGCAGACTAGCAAAGAAATAAGGAATCCCATTTGATGGTTATTTACTTAAACTATAATAACCCATTCGCAAATTCACTCCAGCAGCGAGTCCCAGATGTTGGGAAATGCCTCCAAGGTAGTTCTCTTGTGTAAAAGGTTCCCTTCCTACAGCACGCGTACATAAAGACACAGTCTCAAGTCTCCCTACAATATAATAGATAAATGACGGAGTCCGAGTGGCATGCCCAGTCCCACGTCTCTGCTTGAAATGCCATAACAAAGCTGTAATTTCCACTGGATTCGTAAAATTGTCAAATACTTCAAATCGAACTCATGTACGTATTCTTGTGAGGTGGTGTTTGAACAGTGCCAGCAGGGAGACTGAAGATGGGGAGGAAATTTGCAGTAGCGTGAATAACTTTTGAGATGTCAGACGCTTTATTTCAGTTTTTTCGTCAAAAAACGTTTGAACTTTTGGATATACATTAGTAGCATTTCCATTTTGCCCCGTTTAACAAATTTATGCAGTTTTACTAGCCTAACAGAAATCTGAGGGTTGGATTCAGCTCGTTTGTATTTTCTAATGCGAACAAGCAACTGCTTTTGTCCTAATTCTGTTTTGAGCTTGGTTTTGAAATTCTTGAAAAACTTTGTCCACCTTTCATCCAGGATTACATTTTTATTTATTTGCTTTTCCAACTTTTGCTGCTTCTTCAAACGAGGCCTCCTTCCCGTGCTCACGCTTTCTTTCTTTCCAGATTGTGGGACGTCCACAGGTACTCCCAAGTCCTCATCGTCACCTACATTTCCTCCCAAGTCACGCACTCGAGATGAAGTGGTTGGTACTTCTCCCCCGGAGAGTTTTTTATCATCCTGTGATGATGATCTGAATACTCTATCAAGGACTTTCCCCACTTTTGTACTGTGGATTCCACCACCTGACTTATCGCCCCTAAGAATTTGCTCGTAACCCCTGCAAAGTGTCACAGAAATGAGACCATACAAGCAATACGGATTTTGAAATTCAACAGCCCATTCGTTGGTGTTTTTGAGAGTGCTCAAGCAGCTATATTAGTTATATTTCCTGTATAATTATATGTCACAAAGCATAATACAAATGTGGTTCACAATGTGAATGAAGAACCCACCCGATTTGCGCTGGTAAAAAACGAAAGCCTAGTATTTTCTCAAGCCAAGTAAACAGGTCGTTCGGGAAATCAATATCCTCGAGCCAGTTGTCTGCTTGTGTTGGATTTAGTAGAGAGGAAATAAAACAAAGGCCGCCGTAAATCTGATTTGCATAGTCCTCAACCATTCCGCTAGAAACAGCCCTGTTGCAGCAGACAAAGCAATATTCAGACAGAAATTTTAGCACGACTTCGCCTCTGCATTTACGATGTAAGTTTGAAAGTTACTCGCCAAATATTTCCCAAATGAATATACACATGGAAATAAACACGAACATTCCGCAACAACGGGAAGGGTTAACAGTAAGAAAGATAACCTACTGTACTCTCTTCCCCTTATATCAGTGTTAGGAGGGAATGTGTGATAGTATAGTAGATAGTAATCTTGTGCATATGCTGCCTTACCAGATTCGAGATAAAATTCCAACAATGATTAAAGAGTCTCCCGGATGGTGTGAGCAACTTATCATGCCTAGCCAATATCCCGCCGTCCTTTCACATTCGTACTTAATCTGCATTATTTGACAAAAGCAAAGCAAAGACACACGAGCGTATTCTCGTAGCTTGACTTAATTACATCAAAGAACATAAAACATGACACATGTCTCTCTTGTCATTCAAACGTCGTCTGGAGACAAGAGCGAGAGCAAACTAGATATTTGTACTGGCTCTTCTCTCTAGTTTGTCATCTCATCCATGTTGCTCTCCTCTCCTCCTCACCGACTCTCGAGCGAGCGAGAATCGAGAGTTACCACCATAGTCGTACAGTTAGTTAGGGCTACGTTAAAAACAGTTACCTTTGAAAGGAGCAGGAGATCACGGAGTGAGAGATATATGACCCAGTTGGCCCATTGCCGACTTGGAAGACGGATTTCCTGCTTACCACTACCCTTGACACGATCCATCTTTCTCGCTTGTCGTTTTTTACTGCTTTTCGTCGACTTTCCCTCATCCGACGACTCAAAGACATCTTTGAACTTACAGAAGTCATCCCACCATGCGTTAGATTTCCATCTCAAAACTAGTGTCAAAATTCTGCGGGTAAGCATCATGGCCTTTTCCAGTCTCAGCTGAGTTCCCTTTCGGGCCACGAACGCTTTGAGGAGTTCCCCTTCTGAAGAGAATGTCAATGTCTTCTCCTCTAATCCACATTCCTTCAATGTAGAGCATGTCCTCAAGATTTCCCTGGAAGAACACACATTCACAAGTTCGGACTCTCTGATTTTATGCACCATCACAGGCGGCTCAACTAATCCATCACCATCGTCAGCATGCAGTGTCACGACTCCAATTGATTTACAAATCTACGTCTCTCTTGTGGTTCAAGTCAAAATAGAAAACAGACTGGACTGGTGGACGTGCGACACAAGCTTGACTCAGCCATAATAATAATACACTAGGGACGCACGACTGTCGCCTTTTCCCTTTCCATTAGTACAACTATCAACATCTTACAGCTCCCTATCGCATACACACATTTCAACATTCAAATGCCAGAAACAACATAAAAAACATCGTCTTACCTCCTACAATCTCTGCTGACACCCGATACCGTAATAAATGGAGGCGGAACTAGCTTCTCACGTTTGTTGAACAACGAAACTGACATTTTCAAGACTCACAAAAACCACACAACAAACAAGCGTCCTCTGGAGTGCTTAACGTAAATACGCTGAATGTCGCTGAGTAGCACATAATGTCGAAAAACAATCACGATTAAGAATCACAAATCCAACGTTGCAGAGTGACGTTTTGGTTTGGTGCAGCGAAACATAAATAACACGTGAATTGTGGACCAAAACAAACACTTGTTCTTCTCTCTTACTGTGCACATGTGTGTGCGCATTGGCAGATCTCCCGCCAACTGTTTTGGTTCTTCACTAGCACTTTATGTGCATGTGTGCCATGTTATACAACAACTACTGGTATGTTACGCGATGCGGAGGAGAAAGTCGTCTCCGTGAGTAAAAACAGCCTGACAATTTGCCTTTTATTGCGTTACATACAGAAGAGTTTACGGAGTCTTTGGTTCTCCTCGCAATTTTTGAACCCTGGCAGAAACTCCCGGGTTTACACACACAATGGGCAAGGACCGCCCCTTCCATTCATATGTAAATGAGTTT
>JAHZMW010003355.1:0-14261 GCA_027743745.1 Alloscopus bannaensis
TTTTTCCAGGTACTACTTCATGATGCTCACGACAATCGGTTGTGCCGCATTAACTTACCGGGTTACGGTAATCTTGTCTATTCGAATGCGTCGCGTCATTCTCAAGTCCACGGCTGCACTTAATAAGCCCGAGGATGTTGATGCGATTGTCGACAGGATTGGGTATAGCGATTGGTTCCTCATTCGTCAGCTTGGGTCGTTTCTCGAGCCCGTCATGTTTCGAGGGATTATGGAGAAGTTGGCTCAAGAGTTGGTGAAACACAAGGGTGCTCAAAATTCATCAACGTTGGCTGTCGAGACGTCATAATCGTATCATAGTCGCCGTGTAATTTTGTTAATTTCTTGTTGTATACAGATTACTTCTTGTAGTTGTTTTACTTTCTTTTGTTGAAACTTATCTTTCACATTTTTATACACTGTACTACTACTACTGTTTCATATGTATAAGTGTTTATTCTAAAATGAAGATCGAAAACATCGGATTGCTTTAATGTGCCTAGTTTTTACGTTTATTCCTTCCTTTATTGTGTAAAATCACTTCCATCTGACATTATCTATAATACGTGTTCTCGGATTCAGGTTTTTCTTATTTCTAAAATTATAATTTATCTTACTTCACATGATAAGTTATCAGTGCAATGAAATGATGTGTGGACTGTGTGGAGTTGTCGTTCTCGTAAGCAGCTATTTTATATTATCAGTATTGTTGTAATGTGTAAAATGCTTTGACAAGACAAGTCATGTCAAAACATCATTTTTCATACGCTTGTATAGATATCTGTCCTGTCACGTTTTCAGATGCTTTGCAGAGAATGTATGACTCGTCGCAGCCATGCTGAACAAGGGACCTTTGTTTTTTTATGGATCCTTGAGAGCGAGAATCTTTTGTAGAGTAGGCTGATACAGAAGCAACAACTCCATACTTATTCATGTGTACCTGCAGGGCAGATCTTTCACAATAAGAATTCCTTTAAAAATCACATTATAAAATATATAGCCGGCGTATTTTTGTTGTGTTTCAATTTTATTTCGTTAGACTTAATTTTACTAATATTTTTCCCAATTTTTTTACTGTGCTGAATTCGGTTAATTACGGAGTGAGTCTCTCCTTCGCAAGGAATACACCATGACTTTTGTTACCTTGAGATTGAGCAAAGATCAGCTTCATTCGCAATTTCTACGAGAGCGGCTCAACCGGAAGGACTGTGTCGTCGCTGACTGCTTCATTGGGTCTGGGGTGGACATTTACTCAGGAAAGGACCACATTCCCTTAGTATGGCAAAGGTTGAAGTGGCAGTTGCTTGGAAAAATTATGGAGATGGGGCATGGACTGGATGAAGTTTGGTAAAACTGTGTTTTAAACTGGACAATGAATTTTTAGTAATAAGTAATGGGCTAGAGTATTTTTTAAATGCTTTTAATTTCTAGGAAACTCAAGATAACCACTCCAATCACAATCGTAGGTAGTGGCGAGAAGGCGGCGGTGATGGTGGAGGGAGATATTCTAGGGATGATCTCAATGACGTTTCCAAACCCGGTTGAGGTTACGATTCAAGTCCAGTTTCGAGAGCCAGCGACAACTCCCATGTGCTCCTCACTATATTGTGTTAATCAAAGTAAAGCGCCTGACACCGCTAGACGTAAGCAAGCAGGAGAAACTAATTACCAATTAATTTTACTCTATTGATAAAAAAAACTGTACATTTCAAAGTTGTTTTATGATTTTGATTATGGCAGCGAATGCTTGTTTTATCTCCTCTTTTAGTACATTTGCAGCTATTGAAGAGGGAGCGGAGGGCATGCGCCTTCGAGGGGAAAGAGCTGCAACTGGATGGCGAAGCGGGGTGGTGCAATTTTCTTCGTCGAGTGAAGAGCCATGAAGAGTCAGCGGTGGAGGTTTGGCTCAAGTTCCTCATGGTTGAAGATATTCCTCGGTTTGGAACGTTGCCATCTGTGGTGACCACTAACGGAACGACAGGGCTCGAACGGAAATTGCTGGATGAAGATTCCGACCTGTTGGCCAACTTGACAATCACCACAAAGTCTGGAAGTATTTTTGAGTGTCACACTGGCATGCTTGCGGCTCAAAGTTCGGTTTTGGATTTACTGATTGTAAATGGCTCGAAGGGGGAGACAAACCCTTATTTGAGAAACATTACCTTGGACTTAGACGACGGGATTGTGAAAGGGCTACTTCAGTTTCTGTACTGCAGAAACATTACAATTGCAGAAGCAAATTCTGGCGTGGCTATGGAACTCTTGGAAGCTGGACACAGATATTCGATTCCCTCACTTTTATCTTCGATGATAACCCTGATGATGAAACAGCGCCACTCTTGGTTCGAGAGAAAGGATGCGGTTTGTCTGTTTGCATTTGCGAGGAAGGTTCCTGTATGCGAGGTGCTGGTACAGAAAAGTGTTTCTGTCCTCAAGTCGTGAGTCGATAGTTTTTTATGTAATTTCAGCTCTGGTGTCCTTGTCTGCTAAATATTTGAACATTTGCCTTTCCTCAGGTTAAATGTTGATCTCTTGAATGATCCGAAATGGCGACAAATGTTTGAAGACGATCCGCTGGCTTTGCGGGATTTTAAGAGGTTGGTATGGGTTTTTAATTCTTGGATATTTGCAGAAAGTTCTTTTTCTTGAACAGTGTGAGAACATTGTTTTTTAATTTCATGGCTTTCCAGACTTACTCAAGACTGGACATTTTCGGCCTCGGACACAACTGTCAAAGTGGATCTCTTCGGAAGTAGCAAAAGTGCTGACAATGTGAGGATTGCCAAGGATGACCACAATGCAGTGATTAGCATTCCCTCAAGCTTGCAAATTAGAGCAGCGGGCGAAAACGAAAGTATTGAAGGCAATAACGCGCGTCAGGAATTGGAGTGGATGCTCCTGGGAAAAGTGATCGAACTAGGATATAGCCCATCTTCTGTTTGGTATGGAATTACTTTCCTTTCCTGTCAATGCAATAATTAAGATTTTCAGTAACTCGGAGTCGCAATTGTCTACTTAAAGGCCCATCAAGATAACAACTCCAATGTGGACATTGTCGACTGGATCAGAGCAAGCAGCCATCTCCGTCGAGGGCGAACTACTCGGAATTGTGTCACAGATGTTTCCCGAAGGAAAACTGGAAATACGCCTAGCCGACAATGAAAAGGCTTTACATTCTACCAGTGAGTCCTTATTTCCATCATATACCACCTTAACTCGGTTGAACTGTAGTTTTTCACTGGTTTTCTTGATCCAATGTGTAGTAAACATTCCACTGGCCCGAACTGAGTCAAAAGACAAGGAAGAAAGCCAACCGAAACGGAGAAAGATACTGAAGACACCTTTGACCCAGCGGAACCATTGTCGGTTTTTCGTGACAGAAGAGAAGTGGTGCAATGTAATTCAGCAATGCAACTCCAACAAAGGAGTATCTGTGAGCGTCGCGCTCGTGTGTGACGTAGGGAAAGTTGGAGGCTTCCAATCATTGGCAATGAAGAAGCAAGAACAAATTGACGACGAAAGTATTCCGCTGCGTCAAAAACTTCGTTTTGATTTCACAATTGAGACATCGGATGGTGCCTTTGTTGAGTGCCATAAGATACTGCTTCAAGGTAAGAAGATTTTGAGAGAGGCTATTTAGTTTTCACTATTTATGCTCAAATTAATCCGAACTTTTTCCGTAGTTTGTAGTCCAGTGTTTAAAACACAGCTCGAGGCAGGGGGAATTGAAAACGAGACAAACAACTTATGTCTCCGGGACATGAACTTCCTCGAGGTGAAAGCCCTCCTTAAGTTTATCTACTGTGAGGATGCATCCGTTATTCCACGAGGTTCCTTCGACCAGATCTTCAAGTTTCTGAAGGTTGCTTCAAAATACTCCATTCAGCCGCTGTTGGTGGCCACCAACGCCATCATTTGCAGTATGCCACCTGATTCTTGGAACGAGGCAAACCTGGCAATAATGCTTTTCTTGATGTTTCATGACGAAGAAGCTTGTAAAGGGTTGGTGCGACGAGCAGTTGTTGTTCTCAAGTCGTAAGTGAAGAATATGTAGTATGGATTGATATATGTCTGTGAATTTTTAAAGAAGTTTTTTCCCGTTTTTTGTTTTTCGAAGGTTGGGCGACACACTTGCCATATATTCAAACTTCCAGAAACTTTTCAAGGACTACCCCGACGTAGCAATGAAACTTGCAATTCACCTTCTAACCTTGCAAGACTGAGGTGCTATGCTCATGACAACGAATCAAAATATGTTTATGGTGGGTAGAAGTATAACTTAATGTTATTTACTACCACTGGATTTTTGAAAGACAGTGCAGACATGACGCATAATTAATCTTTCGAGTGGCCTCATTTCCTACAAAATCTTCAGCTCATTTGTAGTAATTTGTTCTAGGATACTGACGAATATATAAGCATCTTATAGTTTTATTAACATTCCAATAACATTATTTTCTCTAAACGCACAGTATAAAAATACAATACCAAGGCAATGCACTGCAGCCATCCCTCATCCCCGAATTACCTGATTTAATTTATTAATGCCTTAATGTAAACGAAGGTTTGTCCAGTTCCCTCACATTTGACCTTGACCTTTACTACACAATTCCGATGATTTTCTGTACTTAGTGGCGCAACTGTGCTTTATCTTCCAACAAACAATGTGCTCAATACAGCTCTTCCTTCACCTTCTTATTTTCGACGGATGGTCGATTTTTTGAAAAATAGCTGAAACAACGACTGCTCCTCCTGACGACGCTCTTCTTCCTGTTGCATTCGGGCGATGGCTAAAGTTCTGCTTTTTACGCGTTGCTTATCCAGCACCTCGGCCTGCAATGGCATAAAATAGAGTGAAATGCAGTCATCTCTGTGAAATCATATTATTGTACTGCAGACTAGTGCAGACTCAAACTTTAATGATTTACCTCTTCTCGAGTTTTTAAGCTGACGATAAAGTCTTCCTCAGCGGGCACTGGCAGCGTCCTCAATTTTTGCTTATTATTCTTTTTTGTCAACAGCGTAACGTTAACTGTTTGATTGCCATCTAGCTCTGTATAATAATCGACAATTAGCATTTATTTAACCCCCAAATATTCATCAGCCTGACACGGCAGACTATAACCAAAAGATGCAACTAAAATCGTTACCGTCGACTTTCGAAGTTGTACTCATAGGAATGGGAAGATTCATTTTTGAAGATTTCATGGCCGCTTGATTTGCTTCGGTGCACATTTGATCGAATGCAGCCAAAAACTCTTCCTCCTCCAGATTCTTTAGCTGGTCGTCTCCCTCGATTGGTTCGTGGTTGACACCATCACCATCATCTGTCTACAGATATAAATATTTCAACGGCTCACTATACGTTCCAGTATTCAGTAAAAACCATTCTAATTTTACCACAATAGTCCCCTTCTGTTCGTTCAGGTTTTCACCATCTTCTTCCGCTATATCTGTGAGTGTATTAGCTACGTGGCTTGATCCACGAGAAAGTTTTTTAAAGTCTAGAACAAAGATTATTACGATCTGTGACAACACACTCTTTAAACCCTAAAATATAAATACGTATGGACTGATACTTGGACCATGACGCCTACTTTTACCAAAAGAAAGTTTCCTCACCTCTTTTAGCGTTGGGAGGCAGTCTCACGCACTGGGTTTGACTGTAAATAGTGTATTTGATTTCCTCGTTTGTCACCTGCTTCCGCAAAGCTTCATCCATTTCCTGGATGTCCTTTTCTGCTTCCTCCATCGTCTTGGCAAGCGTCCATTTGCTCCTCACTCGTCGAAATGTTTCTTCATAGTATTCCTCCACGAAATAAGGGAACTCGTTGGTGTCCCAGTGAGACAGATTGCGCTTGTACACAAAATATCTCTGTTGAGGACGCGTAAAAATAACTTGCAAACGCACTATATCATTCACTCAATAACATTCTAATATTGTAATACTCCTGTAAAAATGTGTGATTCGCAAACCTGAAAATACTTGAGAAAGAAATTGAGTCTACATTTGGCCGAGTCGCTGCTGGACAAGTAGTCTCCGCAAACCCGAAGCATTTGACAGATCATTCTCACACGGTACGTGTTGTCTGGTGGATCCATTCTCGTGAAGTTGGCATCCTGGTATGTTACTCCGTATGATATTAAATAGTACCAAATCTGGAAGGCAAAACACAATAAAAAATCTCTGAAGCATACTTAATTATCTAATAAATAATCCACATAAAAAACTTACGTTGAAGAGAGTAGTCGTTGAAATAACCTTGTACGTATAAATGTAAGCGAGGTACTGACAAGTAGCCATTCTACAATTGTTTAAGTCATCAAACGGATAATCACATCCAAGTCTGATTTGCTCTGTCAGGTTTTCTACAACGGCGATAGTACAACTTGGCTAATAATAAAAAGTCAATAATATACTTAATAATACCAAAAAATCTGACAAACACAAAATGATTGTAACGTAATCCTTCTAACCCGAAAATTTCTTATCAACGCAAGAAGAGCTGCTGCAGCATCCATTTGTGGAAAATTAAACTTCCACGGTGAGCTGAGAATACGTAGAACATTTGCGGAATTCTACACATAGACACATGGATACAAATCAGTAAGTCAAAATTAATCATCATTCTTTAGTTGTCTAAAAATATAATATAGTAGTCTGACCTGGTCCACCGACCAATCCAGTGACTTCAAGCACGTGTAGGCTCTTTCTAAGGATTGGTTTTTGTTCAAATCTATCCACAGCACGTATTCCAAAAACGCCACCATTGGTTCCTTCTTAATCCGTTGGATTGCGGATCCAGAAGGAGGGCAGATGTGGAAGTATGCACAGTCCAGCATGTACAGGTACCGAGGTTCGAGATTGCAAACAGTCTTTTTTCGCAACATTACTTCCTTTAAATAAAGAAAAAGTGATCAAAGTATTTTTTAGTCATCTAACACCCAATCAAAAATTCTCGTAACGATGAATTTGTATCTTCATGACGGACCAAATATATTTTCATTCTCCGATGACTGTCCGACGTTGAAAGACAAGGTAGCGAAAGTCCTTCTGGAGGAGTGCGCACAGACCAGTTCCAATATCAGGGAAAACTCGGGATAAGCTAGCAACCAGACGAGAGTACAATGGAAGGAGATCAACTCTGAGCCGTGGAACCTCAAAAAGCTTCCTGTGATAAAAAATCGATAAAGAGTTACCACACCATATCAACCCTTTGAGCTGGTTCAAATGTTTAAAAAAATAACATAAAACTGGCTAACCGGACGAGCTCCTTCCTTCGGCGTTTGTTGTTGAAACGTTGTGCAAAATCTATAGCAGCCTTGTCAATCATGCTCTTGCTAACGCAATTAGGTAGATTGGCCAGATAATCTAGGAAGGCTTGTCGTTGCGGATGAATACCACCTCCCTTCAACTCTGGTACAGCTTCACTTTCCTCCTTTTCTGTAAATACAACAACAATAAAGTATATAGCATATAATTTAAAATTAAAAACGACAACTCCATCAAAGTGCCCTTTACCCAACTGCACTGATGAAAGTATACTATTATCGGCAGATATCCCTTCCTCGGTTGTCTCCTCTTCAGATTCTGTATCAAAATCCCCCAGAAGTTTCTCCACTTCCTCTAGTTTTATCGTCTAAAATAAAATAAAAATATTTTGTAGTAAATACTCACGGTTACTCTCGGTTCACCTATCATGAACTTTAATTCACCTGAAGTTGTCATATAAATTATTCCTCTTATAGTAACCAAACATAACGTCCAAACTTTTAGCTTACCTTCTCCTGAATTTGCAGCATGCTGTCGCGGCGTCCAACAGGTGGGAGATAAACTCTCAGGTCCGGGTAATCCTGATAAAACTGACGCGTTTCTTCATTATCAAACACAACAATACCAGGTACTTCCTTCAGTATCTCCCCATCCTCCGTTGTAAGCAGGGCCTTTTCGATTTCATCATCAGAATCTGCCAACCAAAAGGTCCACAATTAATAACGTGTACTTAAATTCAAAATGTGAAGGACAAAAACTTGACGCTTTAATTAGCAAATAAATACCTGGAGGTAACTGGCGCAACTTTGGCAACCGTTTGTCCAATAAATATCCGAGTTTGATTGCGTTGCTATGATACTTGTCAAATTTTGACTGAAGGGCTCTGAATTTTTGAATTCGGTCTGAAGGCACTTCCCCCTTACTCATCAAAAGTTTACGATTGTATTTCTCGTACTTAAGCAGCTCCTCATGTTTCTAGAATAAACATTATGTAAAACGTTACTGCTCAGCGTTATTCGTCAATTAATATTTCATAACTGAAAGAAATCAACGTTATGCATGTACAAAAACAACTTACCTTAACAATGTTTGCTTTGACAGCGTCAAAGTAGAGACTTAAAGCAACTTGCAACTCTTTTTTCCTTCCAAAACCTAGAGCATCACTGCGAATCAGATGACTGAGCAAGATTCCATTTGCTTTCAGTGTTTCACGGGTGTCGAATGGGATTACACCAATTATATCGTCACCCAGCCCTCTGAGCAAAGTTATAAACGGAATCAAAAAGAGAGCCCCCTCTTTATCAAGAAAAGTCATTGTTTCGATGCAACTCAGCAACAATGGGAAGCCCTCCTGCTCTGGTATTATGCCTCCGAGTAAGAGTTCCGCCAGGAGTCGGATGTCTGACGAGACTTTGCTTATCACTGAAGGAACCTATAAGTCATAAGTGAGATTGTTAATATTAACCTACCTTTTTGCCGAAGACTTAGTACGTAAAAAAAGAAAAAAAAAACCTTTGACGACTTACTACTTCGGTTTTCTTGGTGGGCAAAACGTTCCTGAAACTCTCCACGAGAGACCCAGCAAACTCCTGGTATCTCTTGTGAACCGCTGAGCAAACGCTGACAATCCCACTGATGTCGCTTAGCTTCAGTCTTCCATCGACAATCACTGCGGCAATTTCGCTCTGGTACCGGGTCAAATTAAGTACATCTAAGTCCGCCTCAATTGAGCTCTTTTGCGACTCCACGTATTGTTTCTGAAATCGAAATTAGATGACATCATGCGAATGCAACTGAGAAATATGGAATGAGGAAAACAAACATCAAGACAATCAAGAGTGAACTTGAAGAAAGATAAAGGTTAATCACCATTTTCTTCATAAAAGCGGTGCATTTCTTCAAACTAGAATCCAGCTTCCTACCCTTCACCAGCTTCTCGAACGTTTCATAGTCGACCTTCAAATTACTCTCTCGGAAGGCTCGCCTTTCGTTCGCTCTGGCGTTCCACAAGTCCTTGAAAACTTCAACGGCTCTCTGAAACACAAAAATAGACGTTCACTTCAGAAAACCTATCATTGACACTAGCAATTCTCTTAATAATTTCTTTTTTCATTTTTATCCTCTCACCCGCTGATTATCTGTAGGAAAAGGAGCGTTGATGTCAACAACGATGTCATTTTCCGCCTCCAAACTCTCCAAAACTCCATCACATTCAGCTTCTCCCTTACTGTCGCTGGCCTCCGCCATTCTCACTTTTGGACCACTTTTACCTCCAGCCCAATTTAAGTCTTTGGAGGTCGTCACCCCAACTTCCTTTCGATCAGAAAATCATCTCCCAGTCACCTTTGACCTTAATTTCTCTTTGTCAAACCTAGACTCAATATTTTATAGCAAAAACAGAACAATTTGCAGTAATTAATCAGTGACAATTTTCACACTTAGACTCCCTCAAGTGAGCAAGAATTAGTTAATCTTTAGTGACCAGTTTGTAATACAGTACGCAGATTACGACAATAAAAGTTTCTACAGGTGACCAGTCTCGAGTTGACAACAGCACTTTTGTTGAATGTTAATCAATTTACTGTCAAATTGCGAATTGTAACAATAATTCCCAACGTTGATTAAATAATTGTGTACGAAACCTGCGCAACATCCGTCCAGTGTCCAGTCTGTGTTTACGTTTGCTGTCACCCAGTCCGGCTTCGCGGTATGCAAAGCAAGAAATATGACAAGCTTGTCATTTCATTCTTATGCTAATCAAGACAACGTACATCCATATATACGGAGAGTCTCCATTGGAGACGTAGGAAAAGTGTCTTGTCACTTGGGAAAAGAATGAAATGTATTTCAGTGCGGTGACAGATTACCATTCTATTAACAATTAAAGGTTACCAGATTAGGATTATCTACACAGAAGTTATATTGGTATGTATGTAAAGATGTACACTCTACATATTGTAGGTCGTAGAGTATGTAATGAAATATCTTTATAATCATTTATACTTCAAATATATACAAATGTGTACATGAAATGTTTATTATTAACAAATATTAATAAATAATTACATACCTAACTGTTGACAGCATAAGATCCGTCATTTATTGTGTAAATAACGTAAATACAACTTACAGAAATGACACTGTTGAAATTTAATGGAATGGTTTGAAGTTCGCCTGTACCTTTCCGCTAAACCCGTAGAAAACAGTAAACTAAATTTATTAAACTTACTAATGTACCTTGGGAGGTAAATACATCAAGTACCAAGATACAAGAGCTGGGGCTGGCAAGATACATAATTAAATACCAAGCAACGCATTTCAACCAAGGGGTTGGTCGCTGCGATTCTTCCTTCAGAATCTGTATCATCACCTATAAGCATTTTAACACATATAACAGCGAAAAATTTAAATTATTTCCGGATACTGAAATAACAACATTAGGAATTTGTTCCTGTGAAGCTTATTAATAACATAATATTCACAATCTCAGCGGGAACTGTTCATTCACTTTCATGGAAAATTCTCTTTCAGATGAGCGACAGGGTCAAAGCTTGCAACGTACAATTTGAACACATCCAGTGCCTTGGATTTCAATTGCTCGTTTCCTTCCACTTGCACTGCAAAGAGGAAGACGTCGACCGCGACCTCAATCTCAAATGCGTTGATGGGTTTGGTCAAGAGTAAGGTACTCATTTTTGAAATCAGTGGCTCAATCATGTACTTTTCTCCTGCCTGCAGCAATTGCACCGCAATGCCAGTGGTCTCTTCAGCCTTTGTTGTTTCACCACAATAAAGATATTCCAGCAAGGCGGTGACGCCTACGTCGTCCATGTCCTGGATGACCATGAAGCCCTTTTTGGTCTCCTCACAGTCAGTCTCGAGCATTGCTGCGAGGACCGGGCTTTGAGCTGCAATAAAAATAAGCCTCTATTCATCATGAACTCGAAAAAGGTTTAAAATGTTCCAACCTGCGAGTATCGCTTTGTGACACTTAATGTCGGTTCCGCTCCTGTCCACAAGTTTCAGAGCAAAATCAGAGTGCAAGTTGTTATTGAGAATTTTTTTGTAAACTTCCGTGATGCCCGCAGATACTCCAGTCACGCCCAATGTTTCAAGCGACAACTTGTTGGTGACACCTTTGCATTCAAGCTCTATTCTCACGTCACGGACATCGGGACTGGTTTGTTGTAAACGACTCCACCGGGAGTTTGCGACAACCGGTCCTGCAACACTCAAACCATTGTTGGGTGATGTAGGGAGAGGAATACTTACTGAAAGCGAAGCAAACGTTAATATGCTAGTAGTTTTCAACATATTACCAAAGACTCATGCTTTTTACAGTAATGAACGACAAAAAAGTTATGTATATCTTTTAACTCGATGCGGTTAGGGGATTGCCATGCCCTTCTTTGTTTAAGACGCCGATTGTTAGCTTCAACTCTGCCCCTTTTGGAAAGATTCGCGACAAAGCCTGGAGGAGCGCACTGTGAACAGAAACTTCGGGACTAAAAGTACTTCCATGTTTGGTTTGCAACTTCAACGACCTGGTTAATGCAAGATCTATGATTGTGGTGGATGTAAGTATATACTGAAATCCAAATGGAGAAAGCATCGATAAGCAAACATACCAACTTTCCTTTCCATCAATCTTCTGCCCGTTCTCGAAGCTGGAGGACCGCCTCAAGCAGTGCCATTGGGGAGCCTCGGGTGAGCCTTCTGTACTGCATAGAGTATATTCTAAACGTACCCGAATGTACCACTCTGTATATGTATGGTTGGCCATTAAAAACTACCGATGGATAGATGAAAAGTTTTTTGGGCTGAGCTCGAAATAACATTGTGCTGGCTGCAGACATTTTAAAATTTTATTACTGGCTTTTGACAGTATACGTCCCATGCACTAGTTAAAAGTCAGTAAAACTTGCAAACTTGGCAAAACGTAAATGTTAAACGTATTACAGCTTCGAGTGGTTAATGCACCTAAAGTGTTGAGAACTGAGAACTTTGACACAAAATCGTGATCATATAGCGAATAACAAGGTTTGCTGAACTTTATTATGATCTTATAATGACTACACGACCTGTCTTTTATATGAGACAAATTGTAAGTACATAGTGAAAATACTCGAATGAGTGCCATTTGGTAATATTAGTGTACACACTAAGATACTACTTTCTCAATTGATATCCTTAAATGTTGAGAGCTGTATACCCGATTTACGTATTGCATTGGATTTGTTGAAAGCTGTGTTTGCATTTGAGAGACCTATTATAATTCATGCCATGATTAAGCTGTTCTGTGTAAGACTCTACAAAAATTTCAAGAGTCAGGATGCGTTTGTAGTTGATTCAAGATTAAATTGGTTCTATCAGGACGGTATAGTTGTGAAGGAATACTCTGAGCGTTCTTGTCTTTTAGAACTTGCGGACAAACTGGTGTGGTTATGCGATGTGATATATAAACTCATCCAATACGTATATCGATAACTGAACAAATTGACACTGATACGTGCTTGTGACTTATGTGTAAATACTACATATATGCCTAGTCATTCGTGCAATGCTATAAACAATTTATTGGGCCTAACAAGGCCTAGACACGATTATTACAGGTTGTATTTCTTGAAAATTGCGACTTTGTTCCAATTGTACTTTACACTTTCACAGTAAAAATGTGTGGATTTTGCACTCTTTGATTGGTTATCTTATCAAATGAATAAAATGCAAAACTCGATTTTTGTCATGATAAATTAAAATATTTTAGGTTATAACCTTTGTGGAAGTATGTTGCACCGCAGTTTATTTCTGCTTGACTTCCATTTTGACAGTGTCGATTAATTTAATATTATGCACATGCATAATATTCGATATAACGATTCCGCTTCGTACACGAATCGGAAAGTTCTCCTCAATTTAAATCTTCGTATGACTGATTTTGTGCGTTTTCAAATGTCTCGTAAGGTCCGTCCGAATTCGATACTCTACATGACAAACTTCACAAATGTATGGGCGCTCACCGGTGTGACGTAACATATGTCGCCTCAACATATTGGAACCCGTAAACCCCTGTTCGCAAACCCGACACAGGTAAAGCTTTTCATTGATGTGGGCTAAAATGTGGTCCTGCAAGTCAACTCTCGTTTTGTACTTCTTCGCACAAAAAACACAGTGGTAACGGCGTTCCCCAGTGTGACTTTTTTGATGAGCTTCAAGGCTATTGGCGGCAGGGAACGTCCTTCCGCAGTGAGGTTCCAGACATTTGAAGGGACGCTCCCCGGTGTGAACGCGGATGTGTCTTCTTAGATAGCACTCGCTAGCAAACCGTTTGTCGCAAATGTTGCAAGGGAATGGGCGCTCATTGGTGTGCACGCCTCGGAAATGACGGAGGAGGTGGGACTGATTTGCGAAAGCTTTCGGGCAGGCGCTACATGGGAATGGGCGGTCCTTATCGTGGACGAATCGGATGTGACAGCGGAGGGCACAGTCGTGCATATAAGTTTTTCCACATTTGTCACAAGTCACTCGAGGCCTCGGAGGATTTTTTGGCATGACGTAAATTTTGTCGAATTCTGCTCAGTTGGTGAAAAATGATTCTTTACGTGAGTCCTAAACTGACGGAGAACTTGCAGAAGATGATTAGAAATCTATATTTTACACAACTTCAGTTTGAGTATAGCTTGTGCATCGCTGACTTTCTTGCGAGGGAATGAGCGGAATTCTTATTATATCAATGCGCTGCCTCGCGATACCAAAGTTTGTCTCGTAAAAATAAAAAATAAATACAAGTAAAGCCCCACCCGCAGAATAGCTTGCATAGTAAATGCTCTCGTCTCTGTTGCGAACTCTTGATGATAACCCGCCTGACCTAACTGCGATTTCTGGCTGTTGATGATTAAACATTTTTGGGTCTGTGTACTGTCAATATAGTTCTGAAGTTCATACAAAACTTACCGCGGGCACAAGCAGCTCATTGGTTACCTCAAATCATGTG
>JAHZMW010003356.1:0-17938 GCA_027743745.1 Alloscopus bannaensis
CCTGTTCCTGTGATTAGCATTATAATATTAATCAAAATAATAAAACTGTATAGCCAGCAGTGACCCTCAAACATTCTGCAGATGTGTATCTAATTTAATTTGACCGTGTGTGTATATACAAAATAACTCTGGAATCTGATTCGACTCATATTTTTTTTTTCTTTTTGTGCAGACCTGGGACCTAAACGTAGACTTAACTCTATTTAAATTTGTGGCAGTTTGTCTAAGCATTTTGGGCTTCAAATCGACATTGAAAATCCGGTCACAAGTTTTCGTAATATTTATTACAGGAGACATCTTATTATATTTGCATTCGTCGAACTGCGTATAGGAACTGACAACACGAAGAGTGAGCAATAAATATAGCGTGTATTTTACTGTACATGTCACTACTAAAAATGAATCTCGACTGGTAGAATATATTGCATCTTGGAGTCTGTTTATATGCGCCCGTTGTAGAAGCACAGTTTGTCGTCATCAAAGAGAAGATAGTGGTGCTCCAAGCTGCACACCACAAACTGGAGAGCCCAGTGCCTCCGAACTAAAAAGGCGGCCTTCTCCCCAACGAGAATCGCGGGGGCGTTGAGGTTCGCATTTGTGATGACGCGGAGCACACTCGTGTCCGCCACTCGGAGTCCTCGTGTTTTCAGAACTCTGTAAAAAGTAGCATTTTGAGAAGTTAATTTTGAAGAAGATAAAATGTCGAATGTGGAGAGAGAATAATTCCACTATGGAACAGGTTACCACCTGAGGTGTGAGTCGACCACGGCGACCGAGTCATTCCTTCCCCTTCCCATGGCACAAGTCCCACTCGGATGATAGATCGTCATCGTGAGATGGCGAATATAGCACTCAAAGTAGGCGTCGCTCTTGAACTCGTGATGCCCACAGCCGGGCAACGGGTTCGAGGCGAGGCGAGCGTTTAACGACCGGTACGTCTCTGTCTTTTCGTACAGGTTGACAATAAAGCGAACCGCTGGAACAGGAAAACATTCAAAATAAGACGATATTCAAACAGAAAATTTCTGTGTTTTAAAAATGCAGTCAAGGGCTGACCTTGTTTCATTATGGCCATATCATCAGGATGACTAAAGTACTTGGGATCAATCAGGGGCTTGTCCCATGGGCTCCTGGTTGCTAGTTTCAGCTCCCCCACGCTCTTCGGTCTCCCGAGCATGACAAGCACAAAGTTGGCGTCCTTGCCGACATGAGGTCCGTAGTACTGCTGGAGGACCCCTTGGCGGATTCCCAGGATCCGCGTAAAGTCATCGCTGAGGCTCTTGTGAACCCCGCTGTCAGACATGAAGTAGCCCACATCCGGCCACGATGCGTCTTGGGACACTGAACTGGAAATGAAGCCAACGGCAGACACGCCCGCGAGGGAGGACATGGGTCCGTCGCCGTTTTTGATGTACGTGTTGAGCGCGTTGAGATTGAGATCACGATCGATGAGCAGGCCCTTGGCTCGCATGGTGAAGGGTCCTACCAGCGTCGTCACGTGGTCCTGTAGATTCTGACCTACAGGTAGATGTACTCGACATGGCAGCCCCACCGAGTGGAGGTGTGGCATGAGTCCGATCCCGGAGAGGAGAAGAAGTTTAGGTGTGTCCACCGCTCCGGCGCTGACCACCACTTCACGCCGGGCACGCACAAACTTTTGCATCCCGTGACGAACGTAGGTGACGCCATAAGCATTCCGCGCCCGGTCCAGGTGAATCTTTGTGGCACGTGCGTACCTATAGATGACTAGGTTGGACCGGTGCTCAATTGGTCGGATGTAGGCTTCGTAGGTGCTCCATCGACGACCGTCCTTGAGCGTCGCGTCGAGTTGCGAGAAACCGGCACTTTGCTCAGAGTTGAGGTCTCGCTCTGCGTAACCCATTTCTTTGGCCGCTTCAACAAACTTGTCGGCGAGGTAGGTCGTCTTCAGCTTGCCAATATAGAGGGGCCCTGCACTCCCGTGATACTTATCTGTAAAGGTAACCAACTTTCTTGAAGCAAGTTTGCATGCAAAGTATGTACAATTCAAATATCTAGGTGGAGGATCGTATTTGTCGTACCATTCCCGTAATTTCCGTGATAGTCCTCCGACTTTTTGAAGAAGGGGAGCAACGACTCGTAGCGCCACTCGTCATCTCCTGTCGCCTCCGCGAGCGCGTCGTAGTCCTTAGGGTTGCCCCTCTGGTAAATCATAAAATTAAGATTACTCGTGCCTCCCAAGCCTTTTCCTCTAGGCCAGAGGGACCTCTGCTCATCCATGGCGAGGCACGAGTTGTTTTGTGGCACTGTGCTATACTGCCAGTCTGTACTGTCCAGTCTCTGAAGATACACTGCCATCGACGGAATGGAAGCCAGCGGGGTCGGATCGCCTCCACCCTCTAGGAGAAGGACTCTGCTATGTCTGGACAACCTATTGGCCACCACCGATCCAGCAGAACCACCTCCGATCACAATAAAGTCAAACTCTTCGTAGTGACCAGGGTCGTAAAAGTTGGGGGACTGCGACTTGAGGAAGTCGGAGTAGTAGCTCATCGCAGCGAACATTGCCACCGCGGTGGGGATCGACATGAACGAGAGCCGGGCAACCAGAGGGACAGGCACGGCAGCCAAGTTCAGTCCGGAAAAGCGCACGGCTGTCGCCATCTTTCGCTCTGCTCTGCTCCACCTCACCACAGCCCCGTTGCATGTGGAGAGAAGCAAAGGCAGAGCTCTTTGTTGGCTTTCGCTCGAAAATGGAGATTTTTTGGTTTGGAAAACGAAAGTGTTGCTCACCGAGGTCCACAACAACTAATAAGAAATACCAACACTCACACACAACTTCTGAGTCACTCGCCACGTGCAAGCCTCACAAGTTAATGGCGAAGAAAAAAGCTCATTTTGTAAAATAATTGTTTGCATTTCACTGTCACTCATCGATAAAGGCACGTCCGACGCGTTTTTTATATAATCCTTTTGTGCACCCTGAATCCCTTTTTTGTCGCGACATAAAGCGCCTGATCAACGAAAAAAAGATGCAGCGTCATCGACGAAAGGAAGTGTTCCCTTTAAGTCAGTTCGGGATTAGGAAGCGTGTTGTGATGACACAATCTGCGCCTGCAGCACAGTCTCAACTTTTTGCGATTAGCCGATAAAATAATATTTTTAGCACTCACTCGCACTCTCTTCGACGGTGATGATGATGATGAGCAAGTCACGCTTCAGGAGTTGCGGTGACATTTGTCTCAAATTAGGAAGTGGAAATGCGGTCAGCCTCATCTCTCGCTTTGCGAGTCGAAACGGAACAGCGGACGACGCGGAGAGGGAAAACGCGTTTCGGACGAGTGACAACGATGGTCGCGTGGTGGAGGAGTGACAAGTGCCGACTAAAGGAATGCATGCGAAGGGCGACGGGGTTGGATGAGCAGTGCAACTCCACTCGACCCTCTTGAAGCGGCGTCGTCGTCTCTTGCTTCTGATCCGTCGACGACCGCATGTCATTGCGCTGACGAGGAGCAGCGGCTCACACATCACCAACACACTTGTGCATTGCACTCACACCATCACAGCCTCCCTTCACGACCACTGCCCTAGCTTTTCTCCATGTTTCCTCCAGAAATGAATCTCCGAGCAGAAATTCAGGAGTGACTCTCCCTCAATCAAATTCCGCTGTGGACTACTTTTCCTTGTGTCACATTTTTCGAGCGGTCAGTGATGATTGAGGTATGCAGAGGGAAGTGACGAACCCTTTTGGCGCAACAATCCTTTCAGCGTCTCTTTCTAGCAATCACACTAATCACGCACATTTATTATACCATTGTGCCTGAGCATCATCAAACAATGAATGAAGAATGAGTGAGGTGCGTGCGCCACAAGGAGAAGTAGAACGCGAGGGAGCAATTTGCAGACTTATCATTTCTGGTGGATGCACACACACACATCATCATATGCAATTCATCTTTTTTCTTAAGAGGAAGATGCTATTTTGATCAACGTTATTACGTCACATGTAATCATCATCAGCACCAAAAAATGTTTCGAGACGTTTCAAAAAGTTTAAGCACTTCTTCCTCAATGCGATGTCTGGAATTTGAAGTGTTGACGAATTTTTATGTAAGGTTGTGATTTCAAGGGAGAAAAATTAGGGGGTGCTCCCAAACTTGCACTTGTGAAGGAGCAGCTTGTTGTTGGTCCACAAACTTGCGTAATCTTTTCTATCTTATCTGCCCTCACCAAATGCTGTCATCATTCTTACGGCACAACGACACCACAGAGGTGAAGCAAGGCGAAAAGGGAGCCGCCGCGCTCTCCACTTGTTTTACACTCCATTATTATCATGATCATGCTTACCTATGCACTTATTGTGCACATTATTGCCTCACATTTTTTTGTGTGCACATAATGTGAATTATTGTTGCACACAACACTTTTCTACGCTTTTTCTGTCCCTCAGCGTATCGCGATGATCATCAAGTGGTCAAGTGCGTCAAATTATTGGGTTCACATACACAAACTAATCATTTCACTTCAAAGAATTATATTATCCAATGAGCATATTGAGACGATTTGATTATTGCAGCCTTGCCACCTAAAAACGATTGACAAAAAGTTGGGCAAGTGTGTTGCCACCAGATTGCCAGTGAAGGACCACTTTTTCCACACCTTTGCAAAGTTGCCACACCACACTAATCGCTTATGATAACACTGACTTTTGAAAAGGAATTGAGAGAAGGGGTGACATTTACAAGTCAAATTCCTACCCCTCTCTCTCTTTCGTCACTCGTAAAGGTCAGCCAGACAGGGAATGTTGATTCGAAATGTTCACACCTTTTCAATGCCTTCTCACTCTCGCTTGCCAAGGGTCACCAACGTTCACACTGCAAATGACCCTCACAACACCACCGGCACCTGTCTCGCACCTCACTTTGTCACATGGGGAATCCCCAGCTCCGGGGATTCAGCTCCAGCCGTTAGGTTATGCTTGTTTATTGGAGGAATCCTTGGAGGCTGCATATCACACCTTGTGAGTTCCTCCGTCAAAGAAGAGTGAGTGCGTGTGAAAAGGTCCTCTCTCGTCGCGAGAGCGAGGAAATGTCGGCAATATGTGCAACTCATAAAGTATGAGCAGTTGCAAACGAAAAAAATAAGAACTAGCTCATTTTCTAGTGATTACATTCTACTCGCAGTTGCCTAACACTCAACAAGATTAGAAAAAAAAAATGCTAGACGAACATTATTGTGTATTAGAAGAATGGCAAGTGCTCTAAACTCTCTCGCACGTCTATCCCTCTGCTTGTAGCTACACGTCTCTCGTGTTGCGAAATGAAGGAAGTGGACAGTAGCACACACACCACTTTGTCGATCAATCAGTCACTCATCAATGAGTACAGAGTTTGTGCGGCGAGAGATTTCGTTCAGGATCCCTTAAGTCCCTTCTACACATTGAGCAACAAAGGCCAATCCTCATATTGAGCGAAACCATGCTATATAGCTAGCGTCTAATTAAGCGTGTGCGTGCTCACCAAATCTCTCTCTAGAAATGTGGCAAATAATGTGTGTAATAATGGAAAGACGAGGAAATAGAATTCGCCACATCTCTCTCTTAAGATAACCACTCTTAGCTTTAGGTCTTGAGTGTACCATATTGCACAATACACATTTTGCTCGCTTTGTGTGCTAGGAGAGATAAAATAATGCGAGAGAGTATATTATACTTTATTCTATATTGCATTTCAGAGCATGAGAGAGAGCCTTTGTAAGGCGCTGCGGGTATGACATGTGTCAAATCAAAAAGTGATCAAATTTTCTGCGAGAGAATATGATGTACGTGCAGAGTTTCCCAAGGAGCTCTACAATAGTTGTAGTGTGTGGCTCGGCATAATGTAATAATTTGTGTTGTTATGAGCTTGTCTAATTGGAGGTGATGTCTGCATACAGAACAGATGCAAGGAATTCTTGTGGTGGAAGGACCCTTAATGACAGGAGCTGCAATATGAAAATGTGCGGGTGCAGTGTAGCGTTTCCTCTTTCACACTCACTTGTGTGCCGCAGCATACACGCATTTTCAACTATCTCTCCTATCTGAACGTACCTTCATTATTATCTAAAATAGCTTTTTTGTAGTTGTACTTTACCACTACTGAGGCATTTACAATTCTCTGATCTTGATTCTTACTTATTTTTTATGAGTGCGCTTCCTTTCCCAACGAGCTGCAAAACTCGACTGCACACAACGTATCTTCAAAAGTCTATATATTTGCTTCATATAACATTATATAACTTGAATGCACACATTGAAATCATATTACGCGAGAGATCAGAGAACAATATACGAACAATTGTGTGGCATGCGAGTTGCAAATCATATTGCACACACACGCACCCCAAAACTACAAATTTCCTACACGAGTCAAATATGTAACTACAAATACAAAGCTGACCGAGCACCTCTCGCAAGAGAGAGATCACTGTTGAAAATTAGTGAGTGACCCTTTTGTTGCGGGGTTGTGCAATAATTCGTACTGTAGCCTTCGCCAAGAGCGGAGATGACATCACCATTTTTTTCTGCTGTCATCAACGATTATGCATGTCGCTGGACTTTCAATGATATCCCTTGTCGTTTTGATGGACATAATATTTTTGCTATTGTTGTAATAAATGTTCACTGTATATTTGTAAAATGCCACAAAATAGGCTTTCAACGCATTTGTATTAACGAGGTGCGTAGAAAAATGGATAAAAATAATTGTTTTTGTAGCATTACTAATACATTGGTGTAACTTCTTTTGCTCAATTGTTACGAATTGTGTTTGTTGAGACGTTGCGATTGAGTGAAGGCTCAGATGTAATTGTAGGATTAGTACAAAGTCACGCTTGATAAGAGTTTCTCCAACGAAATTTGCACACCAATGAGAATGGGGTTTGCTTAATGAAATTCTTCAAGATTTTACACTGCTCTGCAGAGATGCGAACAAAGCTCGTACAAAATAGAGTATGTTGGTGGAAATCCTCGCAATAAAAGAGCCTTACCTCAGCTCAGAATTGCTTAGCTGCGGTTGCACCAGAGACGCAGAGAGTGTGTGAGAGGAAACACGCAGCAATTGGAGCACATATACATCTCATTTCCGTAAACGAGAAATCAATTTCAATTTGTAATTGAACTTCAACGACCAGCCTTCCCAAGCCTTGTTTAACATCACCCAAAATGTAGAGTACAGAGAATAGAGCAATTCTCGAGTCTCATTTCACACTGCGCTAGAAACAATGCTCTTTTTTATACAGAGTCACATCTATTTTAATTGCCTCGCAAAATATGAAATATAGTCCTCCGCAATATCCTCGCCCTCGCGTAGTCAAATATTGAACATAAAAAACGTGCAGAAAAAAAAAACTACGCATAGCGATAATAATAACTTCTCTCGACGAAGATCAAATTAAGGCCTGAGACAACCTCTTCTTTGTCCAACGAAAACTGCAAAATTGCATGTTACAGCTAGCCATAAATGCCCACGCAAAAAGAAATAAGAGACTCCATAACAAAAATATAGTTTTCTCAGCAGTATCCATAATAATTATATGTATTTCCACACACATCTTCCAAAAGCTCATTCCCAGAGAAAATATATACTCGAAAAGTTTTTACGGCTCTAGTCTCGCACTTTTTAAGAGTCTACGAATCATTTTGCGTCTCGACTCCAACACGCAAAAATACAAGACGCGTCACCCATCTCAAAGAAATGTACGTCGGAGCTTTATGTAAATGCGAGGCTTTTTTTACGATGACGCTATCTCTTTCATGTGAAGCGTAAAAGGTGGTGGAATTGTATGGAATGTGTCCCACTCTTAACTCCCCCTCTCTTCAAGCATTACATCACATATGGTTGCGATTTCCAAGATTAAAAGAGGATTCGCAACGATATATAACGCCGCTGTTGGGAGCCAGAGTCGGAGAACCCTGGTCCATGTCCTCTGCGACACTCAGACGCATAGAATTCAACCTCTAAATTACATTTCTCAGTTGGCACCTAAACTGTTTCATGAAATCCTTTTCGTGTTGTTCCAACTGCGTGCAATATCTCCACCAAAAATATTCTTTTATTCAAGAGCTTTTGCTCGGATCTAAAAAAATCAATCAAAACAGCCCCAGATCCAATTTGACCTCGAAACTTGGGCGGATGAGTTGACTACACCACTTTACTCGTATACACGTCAACATCACAAATTACATGGCCAAGGCTCAGTTGCAAAGTGCCATTAATTCGGCAAAGTGTACAAAAGCAGCCATTTCACATGTCAAAATTCGATATCAGACAAGCCGTAATGGAAGCGAGGGACAGAGATGAGTAATGTTTTGTGTGTGGATAGCCTAAGCGAAAATAAAGTGGAGTGAATGCGAAACGTGTGTACACATGGAGGAAAGCGACTTCCGGGACCCAAACCTTTTCTTTGCGTGCGTCCACAGTATATAACCTCCACGCTCTCTCCGACGAACAAGCTTCCTCCATAAAAAGCTAGCACGAGATACTTGCATTAAGACATGAAGCTATAGTCTCCACTTTTATCGTCCGAATTCCCGAGCCGAGCTCACACCAATTTCCGAGCGTCTTTCCTCCGTTTGTGTGTGCCTGTATCACCCGGGGTTTTACAACTCCAACTGTTTTTTGCAAGGCACATTCATTCCCTCCTTGTTTATTTACTCCTTTTAAAAGTCGTGTGTCAGGCCAATCCTCTCTCCACTCTGTCTCCACTCTCTCGTTGCTCACACACGCACAAAGTTTCAGATCTCTCGCTTTCACACAAGTTCACAACTTTCACATCATTCGAATCGTGAGTCAGTACTGCCGTAGCTTTTTTATTCAGACTTCTGAACCCAGTTTCGAGCAGTATTGCATAATTGAAAACATTTCAAGAGAGACACGTACCAGTACACAAATACGCTTAGATTTCGACCCAAGCCAAACCACGCAGCATCCCAGTCTTGTCATGTAGAGATTGCCTTCGTATCGGTTAATGTGTGAACAAATATGTGTGTTTGTGTCAGTAAGAAACTGTGTCATTTGAAACAGGAATGAAAGCTCTTGTTTAAGATTTCAGCGAGACGGCCAATCTCTGCTTCATCGCCTCTCCGATCTCTTTGTCATTCAAATGATGAGCTCCAGAGCACGCTCATTGACGACGCGAGAAACGCTCAGCAACACAACAACAGCATTATTATTATTGGATTCTGACGGAAACTGGGGCAGGAAATAAGCAGGCAACTCGGATATATAAGAGTGAGGGGGAGTTGGCCTGAGCCATTGTGCAGAGTGTTGTGCAACAAGCAATACATACTTGAGACAATACTTATCGTTGGATAATATATGCTATGGGCCTGCACCAGGCAATTCTGGTTTGGGCAAGTCTCCTCCAAGACGCTCATTGAACATTTCATAATACATGTTCCACAAATACAGCAATAAAGAAAGCTCACATATTGCAGAGATGGTCAGTGTGAGTCCTGTCACTTTGTACCAGTTTATGGTGACAGTTGAGGCGACGTGAAAATTTGCGTGAATTGTGTCGTTTTAAGAAAGTCTGCGCCAGAAAAATTTGTGATTCCACTTTTGAGTCGCAATGGTGGTCTAGGTTTCGTCTGTGAATCTCGTGTGACTCCACGCGTAAAAAAAGTCGGCATCCATGATGATTCCAAATCCACTGCTCGATCCTCTCAAAAGTATCCTCGTCTTTAATCGACGGCGGATTTACATTGACAACGTCTTCTTCCGCGTCCACTACGTGTGGACAGTGTTCCTCCTTGTGGCTGCGGCGCTGCTGGTTACCTCCAAGATGTATATAGGAGACCCCATAAATTGTATGGCGAGTCAGGACCTCAAGGACATTGTCAAACAGTACTACCCAGACAATCATGACCTTTCCTCAGAAATTTATTATGACACAAATGATGACCTCCAGGCAAACCGCAAGGCGCGCATTAACAATGATTTGGTGTATTCCCTGAGCAGGTATTGCTACATCCACTCAACCTTCACCCGGGGTCGCCTCGAGAAGGGAAGCTGGATCTACGAACCTGGTGAGTTTCTTTTTCATTCTGTGAAAAATTAACAGATACACCTTTTCCACTACAAAATTGTTTTAATTTTTATGATTTTGATTGTTTTGTAGCCAAAGATAGTGAGATTTATCCGGGAGTGAGGCCAGGGGTCACAGGAGACCGTATAGCGGTTCACAGCTACTATCAGTGGGTCTGGTGTGTTCTCACGATGCAAGGTTGGTGAAATTCGGCTTCCGTATGAGAAGCACTGCAATCAATGACCTTTTCCAGGCTTTAGTCAGTTTATAAATGAAACTGTCATTTTTCCAAGCGGTGGCCTTCTACTTTCCCCACTGGGCTTGGGAAAAGCTCGAGCGGGGTACAACCATGATGCTCGTCGGCGACCTTAACTTGCCAATGCTTCCGGACGAAAAGAAACTGAAGCAGCGACGTAAAATCCTGCTCTACCTCCGCCGGAACCGAGGATACCACAACTGGTACGCCCGCTACTACGCCCTTTCTGAACTCGGGAACTTTGTGAACATCTGCCTCAATCTCTTCCTCACCGACTATTTCATCGACAACGCGTTTACAACGTACGGGTTGCAAGTATTTAGCCTGACCCAGGAAAAACCTTACCAGCGAGATGACGCCCTCGCCAGGGTCTTTCCAACGGTGACAGCATGTCGTCTCGCCACCGGAGGAGTGGCGTTTGGCAAGGTGGTCTTTGTGTTCTTCGCCTCCCTTGCCTGCGTCTTTTACCGGATCATGACCCTCAGTCTCCAGTTCCGGACGTTCATCATGAAGCGAAAGTTGCGGTACAAGGGGCAGCATGAGAGCGCGGAGCATATTTGCAAAAACAACAACTACGGGGAGTGGTTCCTCGTTTACAAGCTTGGTCAGAATATGGACGCCGTGAGCTTCGGCGACTTGGTCGACGACATTGACCAAGCCTTCCGAAAGTGGGACTCTGCCAAAGTCCCCGAGGAGGAAACCGCGCTAGACGCACCCCCTCCGAGCGTGTCTCACAGCCCGATTCACGTGAATACAGACCTCCTCTACGCATGACAACAGGGAGATGAGGAATCAACCCCGAGCAAGAAGAAAGGGAAGAAGTCTCCACAAAAGAGACCGCACCTCGTCAGCCTTGCTCCAGGTGAGGATGGACGACCCTCGGAGTTGGTTCTCTGGGACGAAGAGTTCACCTACCTTGCCATCTGAATAAGAAAAAATAGATTTGCATCTGGAAATTATAGGAAAAGATAAGAAATCTTTCCGTTTTCCAATACTCCCACCGCCGGCATTCCCAAAAAATTCTACTCATCGAACTGTGCCTTTTAACAAGATACAAGAGATAGTACGCACTAGACATCCGCTTTGATGAAGCACGACACTTTTATGGACACGCCGCTGACTTCCCGTCCCACCAAAAACGAAGTGCACTGGAAAATGTACATTATGTCCTCGCCTCGGCCTCATGTTTAGTTGTGTTTCCGGTTTTTTCTACTTTTGTATAGTAGTCACCCATTTCCGTTGTGCCAGAGCAGTATTATTATGGTTATTATCTCTAAGTTAAAAGTTAAATTAGGTTTCTCTTTCTATAAGAAAAGTTTTGTTTGCATCGGGTTAATTGATATGCTCAACCTCTCGCCATTCATTTTACTTGTTTGGAGCCGAAAAGAGTTGTAGAGTCTGCTTTGCATTTCATTTTCTTGTAAATCGACAATGAAGCGAATCTCCGGTTTTGCACATAAAATCAACATGCTCACACAAAAACATTTTGTCAGAGAGAAAGCTGCCAGCGACATCATCAGCTATTCAAAGAAATTCTGTGTGTTGAGCCAAATATTTTATCCATCACGCTGTGCGTTATACACTCGTTTTTGTTGCTGTGCTAAAAAAATGTAAGTTGAGAAGTAAAAAAAAGAAGTGTCTCGTATATGAAATACAAAAAAAAACGCATATAGAGAAAGGGGGTAGTAATAATGCATAAAGTATAAATACATGAGTAGATGATGACGATGATGATGATGTTTGTGACAGGAGTTGAGATGAGATGCAATAATAAAAAGAAACGAAGTTGTTGGTGCTACCAGATGGGACCACCTCCAAAAATACGCTGGCTCTGGAGAGTTCAAGCAACTGTTGTTGTGACTTTGTGACAGTATCTTGAGTCTTGCATTTCGTTGACCGGCTTTCCAGAAAATAGTAGAGTGCTGTTTTGCTTCCGAAATGTTGTGTTGATGTTGCACATCGTATTTCCATAACCGCTTTCAAAAGAGCTAATCTTATCCGGGATCTCTCATTTGTCGAGGCATTTTATACAATATGCATACGAGGGAAAGTAACTCATTCCACGTCATTTCCATGCGTATCTCTGCTTGTCTTGGGTTGCGGTGGTGGTGAGGACTTTAGGGATTCATGAGAGGAGTGGCTGAGAGATAGTGGACGTCCAGATCTGATACGAGACCGATATGATACGTGTCGAAATACCCTGTGGAATAAAGGAAACTGGCAGCCAAGAAACGGGTAAAGGTTCAGCTTTCTCTCCTCAACCAAACATAGTTTGTTGCACACGTTCACGCACTTTGAGACGAGGGGTTTCTCCAGAATGGAAACTGGACCGAAAAAATGTGTGTGAGTATAAATTATAAATGCGAAACTGGGGTTTCTTTCTCCCCCATTTATTTTCCGCTGCCTTTGAGATTGAGCTGTTTCCCATTTAGATGGAAAGCAAAGCCATTCCAAGACGTTTTCCCTATCAGACAAAAATGGAAATTAGGTTGTTTGTTACAAATGTAACGCATTCAGCATAAATATAGCTTATGTAATTATTATTTTATGTTATTCATCTCACCCTCTGAATGCGGTTCCAGCGGCAGCAAGAGTGAAAGTGTTACAAGTATCGAGTTTCCCCTCTTACAATATTAAAGTGCGACATTGGCCTACATTCGGAAAACCTCTTGTAATATACAATCAGTATTTTAATGGTTTCTCGATCGAACACCGCGTTAACATAGTACGTGCTTAAATAAGGTTTCCACAATAATATTACTAAAATCAATATATAATACATACGTACATAAAAATGGTTCCTTTCACATGGAAAAAAAAACAATTCCAAAATTATAAACTCAACCTATACAAAAGTCAGGCTAAACACATATATCACACCGGTGACTAAACAACGTGCTCACTAATCCCATGTGAAACCCACTGCGTACACAACCGCAGACTTGCATAAATTATATCAAGACAGGTAATGCTGCACTTGTGGGATTTCAAAGCATGTATTTGCAACATCCCACACCAATTTCTACACTAAAATAACATGCTACGTTATACTATGTAATTAGTTTAAGGCCATTAAAAATGAACGACGGGGGAGGAGGCCGATATGTTTTGAATGTGAAATCCCACTCCCCCAAAATGGACTGGCGTTGCGTGGTCATCTAACGATGAGGGGCTATCACCTGAGGTACACGAGCTTCCCATGCATTTTGTACAGCTTTTTCCGGAGTTGATGCACCGCGAGGATGGAGTACAGCCGGAGAATGTTGAGGGGCTGAATGACGAGGTCGGTGACAGTGATCTGCATCTGAGCGACATCCGTCAGTATCACAATGTACGTGAGCATCAGCAGCGACAACCGCCATGTGATCCACTTGCTACAAAACTCTGGTCGTTTCTGTTGTAAATTAAAATTTGAAATAATAAAATTCAATGAGGCATAGACAAAATATTTTTTTCAAATTTTCAAAAATCATTTCCCTTCAAAAAATAATTTGCTCTCGCTTCACTTGCTCTCATTACATCCATATTTTTAGGAGAAAAGGAAAGTAAGGATTTACAGAATTCTAGAGTTATTTAGAGAATTTTATATTATTTCTGTTCAATGCTACGCCAAAAGATCGGCTCTCATCCAACGTCGCAAACCTCACAATTTCTACTATAATCCTTTGCGATACTAGTTTGTGTGCACCGTACTACCATATAGCACAGTTTGTGCCTTTGAGGCCCTCAAAGGTCTTTCCCAAGTGCTTCTATGTTAAAATCATCAACACCGCACACACACCTTGCCACAAAAATTTCATACAGCAGTACTGCAGCGTTTCGCTTCTGATGTCGAAACTGAAACAAGCACAAGCCACCAACTTCACGGGTACTCACGCATTTATTGCAATACATGTGAAAAAAAATGTGTAACGGTTGAGGTGGTGCGACGGAACTCGTACATTCTCATGTACAAAATTTCGGCAGCCGTGAGAAGGAAGGAAGGAAAAGATCTACTCATACTGAATGCAGTCTACACAAGTTGCAGAGGGGATTTGGATTTTACGAGGATTATAAAAAGATAGCCTCGTTATGCCGCTGCTACACGGTGAGACCACGCTTACCTCAGTAGTCGCTCTAATAAGCACGCAACAAAGCCAGATCTCCAAGATAATGAATCCCATGATGAAGAGCAGCAAAAGGATGTAGAGCAGGAAGCCTAGTCCTCCGTCTGCAAAATATAATTTTAGAAAAAAAATGTATTAGAAGATTGCTAGTAAATTCTTTACGTGTACAATACAAAGTTCTCAATCCTGCAAAAAGTGTCCTTGTTTCGTTTCACACGAGAGACACACGTGTGTTTTGACAATTTTCGTTTTTTTATAGTTTCTCCGACAGATTTGACACAAAAGAGCTTCGCGTGCAAGGAGTTTGTCGACACATATTTTTGTCGAGAAAGGGACAGTCATTGTACCGAAGCATGAGAATGACTGAGAAATTGAGAGTAAAAAATGACAGGACCATGACCATAAAAGTAGATACTACACACTGCTTCAGGGAACAATGGACTCATTGTGTCATTTGGGAAGTTACATTTTTTCCTTGTTCCTCTCCTTTTACCTTGTTTTCCGCATAAAAATGTTTCCTGTTCAAAATAAAGCTGGCATGCGGCACTAACTGCGTCATGAACTGGTCAGCATGAGTATCACCTCGTGATAAGATTTTTTAAATATAAGTGTTGATGGACTTACTGATGTCGTTGCCGGCACGCAGGACGTAGCCAATGTGGGCCCATGGCGCTTTACCCGTCTCGGCAGGCGGCTCTGTTAAAATAAGAGAGACTTATCATCACGCTTATCATCAGCATAAAATACTGCGCATTTACATTTAAATTCTGAAAGAGGCGTGACCAGAGGGATGACTCGTCTTTACATTTTTCTTAGTCATCAACCACGTGTTGCTAATTATAATTGAGCAAGATTATAAAATGAAGGAGCACGGACTCTGGTTTACAGTTAAATGCACTCAGCGCTAATCAGCGTTCATTTGAAACGCAATCCTCATTTGAGTTTTATGTATCGCACGTCTCAACCGCAGCTCTGTAAATGTTCAAGAGATCAATTTGAGACGATGTCTCTGCCTCGATTTGCATTGTGCAAATGGGCATATATCGATCACTCTGTTGTAATTGTAAAGAGATGCAAGAGCATGCAGCTCTAATCAAAACATCACGCCAGAGCAAATTAATGCGATTTGCTCCAACAATGGAGTGAATGAGCGTTTAATGGTGAGTGGAAAGGGGTTGTTGTGGACGGAATCACTTTTCGTTGTGCTTGTCTCTGCACAGTTGAGTGAGCAGTTTGGTTGGTGGTTGTTTGTGCAACACTCATCTTTAATGGACATGACGGCCTTCGCTGGCGACTTGAACGAATTCTAAAGAGCTTACTCCATTATGCAAAAAACAGCAACGCGAGTAAAAACAAAGGCACGTCAGTGACCACCACAATGTGAGCAAACACGCACATGTTTGATGAGCGTAATGACTCCTTAAAGCGAAGAAAACACGGAGTGTGCACTCAAGTAAGGAGAGAGATCAAATTGTGACATGATGAAAGTTTTCATGCCCACCTTTCGACGCGGAGGAATCCACGAAGAGGAACTGAATACTGATGGGCTCCGAATTGAAAAAGGACCATTCCATGGCTATACTCACTATCACTGTCATCATAAAGAGGACCTGCGCACAAAAATGGAATCATTACTAAATTATTCGAACTACAAGGCAATTAAGGGATTCTATCGATATACTTAAGTTGTACGGCTTACAATGTCAAGAATGGCGAGGCGTTTGGCACCCTTACGGATGGGAGTGCAACAAAATGGATTGCAAACCATCTTATCTCCGGGTCACTTGACCACACAACACAAAAAGGCAACAAAAATGTTTTGCCTCCTCTGGAGGAAATGACAGTAACGGAACAAGTCCCCTCTACATTAGCTCATCCTCCGGTGGCTCACTTCAAGTCCAGAAAGCACACTCACAATCGTCACACCGTTCCCATTTTGATGATATACAAAAAAATGCAGCAATAGTGACACCAGTCTTTTCGAAGGACACCCAAAGGCGCTTCTCACAGAACGGGGACAACTTCACTGCTTCTTCTCATCCGCTCCGCACCACATTCCGTTTTGCAACGTTTTTGATTCGGCGGAGAGAGGGACAAGGCCACCCTGACTTCACACGTTACACCTCTCTGCCTTTCGAGACAGAAAAGTGTCCACAAACATTACACACTTGCGAAGCCGAGGACCACTGCTAAAATTCCCTCAACCTGAGCGGTGCTCGTAAAAAGCGTAAATGAGTCGTCGTCCG
The DNA here is from genome assembly GCA_027743745.1 of Alloscopus bannaensis. Taxonomy (NCBI): domain Eukaryota; kingdom Metazoa; phylum Arthropoda; class Collembola; order Entomobryomorpha; family Entomobryidae; genus Alloscopus; species Alloscopus bannaensis. The sequence goes on from JAHZMW010003356.1 coordinate 16,653, forward strand.
TCAGAAGATCCCTTTGCTTCACACTCCCACAAACTCCTTCACATACATTCGCAAAAATATCGCACACACACAACCGTTCACATATTGAGCTTTTGCACAGAGCAGAGCAACCTTAATTCTCATTCATAAAGTCATGCTACATATTAGTATAGTTGCACAGCAATACGGCACGTCGATACACACAAACGCTACGCATGCAGTACGCATGCAAACGGTTCAGATAAGCACCAATCTTCAATCATATTTTTTCCCGTTCTTCAGCCCACACTGCACTACTCCACACTCTGCGTGCAACAATGAGTTAATCCGACAGCTATATCTAATATCTAAGGAAAATAATCCTTTGCATGTGTCGGAAGAGTTCTCGACATTCTCAGTTGTTGCGAGTTTGCTTATATTTTCGTCTTCTGAGCAAAACTACAATATACCTTTTTCTAAGCTCGATAATGAGATTTTCAGTACTAGGAGTATGTGCCATTTGTCGCTTAATTAATCTTTTGGCTTATATGACTGTTCATGTACTAGAAAAAAGACGTAAGAACCAAGTCTTCTACTGGACTCTTTTAAAATCGCACATTTTCAAAGTCATCATTGTTTGAAACATTGAGTTCGATTCTAATCTCACTCATGATAAGATCTGCACACGTGCATAAGCTTAGCGGTTGTTCGGCTGTCATTGCGTTACACACGGTATCCTATTACCTGCTTCTTAGGGAAAGGGATTTTTAGAAGGGCCGAAGATGAAGATGTTGCAATCCTTTTTAATCGCCATGCGTGCTCGTGTGCCGTACCCTACTAACGAAAATAATATGCTACACAAAAAAAAGTTGATTATTGCGATAGTCGTTCTCAAACGGATTTTTGTAGTGACCCAAAGAATAATGTTGTGTACATTAATGAACAAGTGAAAAAACGTATCACATCATCGTCATCCCCGCAGAAAAGTGGAGTAATAAATGTTATAATACGACGAGATGCAGATATATGAAAGGAGAGTGTGATTTTGTGCACAAAATAGCGTCAGTCAAGCACACATAGACAGATGTACAAAAAGCACGCTATATTCAGCGTTTTTGCATACATGCATCCTTATACAAATATAGCATAAGGCACGCACTCACAATGGGTTTTGGTCTACCTGATACACACCGAAATTAATAATTCTTAGCTCATTCGAAAGAGCGTCAAAAACTGTACCACCTTGCAAATTTTCAAGTATCAACCCCTCGTCATTTTTGTTTTATAGTCAATAATTACTGCCATTTAAATACACGGTAAGTCAAAAT
>JAHZMW010003357.1:0-21269 GCA_027743745.1 Alloscopus bannaensis
TTAGTAATTGAACAACTTGGGTGGCCTGCAGAATCTAACCTACAAAAAAACTGCCTTTGACCAAGTTGTGCTTTTCAAGTTTATGCATCCGATATATATGTTGTATTATGTACCTACTTATTTATCCTAAATCCCGCCTTCGCTAATTAACTTTACATACCAACGCCTCGTAAAAGTGATGCCATAATTAAATGTGGAACCCACCTTCAAATATTTACCGACAAGTTTCTTTCACCAGCGCCAGTTAGTTGGCGACAGCTGATCTGATCATCAACAATAGAGACTTCTCTTCGTTGCGGTGACCTTGCTGATTACACATTATTATTACCATTACAATTAAAACTAACTTCCTACTCCATTCGCACCATATACTCTTAAAAGTAGTATAGGTCTGCTCTCTCCAGGAACTGAAACTTCACTCAAATGAAACTAGAAAAAATTTGAAACTCGTCAAAAGAGCGTTAGGGAATTACACTCAAAATAAAAATATTTGGGTCGGGTTAACACAAACCATGATAATAATATTATACTGAACAGTATGCGATTTTGTTGGTTAAAAGTGAAGTGGAATAAGAGCGACTAAACAACGTACAGCAGTAGGAGAGATGTGCTATTCTATTTCGTATACAAAAAAATCATAATAATATAAAGCGAAGCTTTATACTATATCGGTATGTACACACAAGTTTATGTATGTACATAAAAAACTCGTACCTACTCTCAGTACGTAGTACGTACATAAAACCTATCTATAAAAAATGGTAGTGTGGTATGCTTGGTGTGCGAGCGATGTGATGATGTGATGTGTGCAAGAGAAAAGGATATTATTAATGTGACGACGACGACGATGATGGTGATGTGATGGGATGATGATCAGAGTGAGATTTAGAGAAGATACCTGTACACTTCCTATAATCCTTGTCTCCTATTATAATGCTTGACTCTCGCACACACAGAGAGCTTCACACAATTCAGTTGTATGTATATGGAGTTTATAAGAAATTGTCTCTTTTTCGTCGTGTGTGAGTAAAGTTCAGAGTAAAAGGAACTCTGCATGCCAAAAGGAGAGATACAAAGTGATGATAATTTATGTATGTTGAAATAAATGTGGTGTGTAAAGTGAGTATGATTTTTTTCACTATCTCGCCGTGTGCCCGCACATATTTTATGTGTGCCTCTGAAAATCGTTGGGATTTATTATTACTGTCTACATGATCATGATAATAATGAGTTTAGCACAACTCGAGTTGTGTGTGAAAATCGGAATTTTTTGGAGAGCATGTGTGTGTGGCGTCACCTTAAAGTTTAGTTTGGGAAATGATGAATCATTACTCATTAGCATAGTAATGTAATATGTAATGTCTGTGTTGGAGTCAACAAGACCATTTCACTTGCGTATGAGTTTGGGTCGATTTTACTTGAACTTTTTGATCATCATTATGATTGTGCGTAAGACTGGAGTATGTAATATGGTTAAACGGAATTATTCGTTACGATGTGTGAAAAATGTAGCATTACTTGCAAAGTTAAAGTGAGAATGTCCACGTCGTGCTTGCTGGAGTTCTGGAATATGTATCATGTCTGCGTGACGATACTTAATCAATTAATTGTATAATTGTGAAGCTCTAAAGGTTACTCCGTCGATATGTGTTGGTATTGTATTTTCATGGATGCATAAATCAACTACATAATGTATGGGTCGTCATATATTCAAGCGATCGCATCGCGGCGAATGTATAAGCGAATCTTGGTGTATCCATTTGACTCTAAAACCAATGTGCAAATTTACTACATACAACATGGTTAATTCTTTTACTCGAAATGACTGGATTTCATAGAGAGCCGAAAGCTGACCCTTGGCATTAATTCACAACCATATCATAACATCACGTCAGCGGCAGGAGCGAGGTTTTTAAATGATTTCCAAATCATAATGCTTTCCAGCGTCGTTCTTCGGTCTACCAAAAACAGTTTTGAGGATTACATAATGTGTAGCACACGTGTTACTGTATGATTTATCTCGAACATCATGCGGGACTTACTGATATTTGTTGAGATTAGATTAAAACTTGAAGGAAATGTGATGCTTGAAATCTTATGTGTGTTTTAGCTTTATCACAATGAATTTACATATTTATAATAACAAAGTAACAAGACGCATGGAGTTTTGCACAGGTTCCACGTAGTGGTCACTGACTTCAAAATTACTGCCGTAATTAGTAATCGCGTTACGATTCGGAAGAGGTTACGTAAAAACGTTACCATTATTAAAAATAGGTTGCGGAGAACCATGTGAGTAATTGGCATGCACTCTCAATATAAAGTGAAAGTGACCGACTTTCTTTGCTACCTGTCTTATATATTGAGGTTGTAAAGGTTCATGTGGTACTCTCGTGGTCGCGTGCCTGAACAAAATGTATTTTAGCCGAAGTTTCATGGTCGTTGGCCTTGCAGTTGCAGTTGCATTGCAGATAACCTACTCAGATTGCAAGGAGTCGAGTTCTTCGTATCCATCATTCTTTAACGCACGACATGCCAAGGGCAAAACTTGTGGCATATCATCTCCACAAGTGTTTGTGCACAATGTAGCGAATCCATCACTTTCTTTACTATATCATCGTAAGCAACGACTGATTCTATGTTTTACTTTAAAAAGAAAGACATAAACATGATTGACACTGTATCTGCAGAATGAGTGTTGTGAAAAATGAAATTTAAATATCTCTCAAATTTAAGGTGGGAAAGCCTTATTTGGAGTTCTCATGGACAAAATTGAGGCTTCCATCGTAGACTCAGAGAGTATAGATGAGCAAAGGGAAGGATGGGAATTCATTTCCAAAACCGTGACTTCCAGTCTAAATTCTGCGGTAGACCGACTGGAATCTGAATGGGAAGTCTTTTCTCTATTATCGGATACCGTTCCTCTGCCTTGGGAGGCTCGATTTAAGTCACCTCTTCTGTATGAAATTTTGGGACGGGTGGAATATGGCTATTTGATGGTGGACGCAGTTGTTCGGGCAGGAATTAAGGAAATTGTTGGCAGTTTGCAGCATCAATTAGTTGGTGGTATGTTTTGGTGTATTTTCAGTGCAAGCATAAGAATTCTTCAATTATTGACCTTTGCACTTTAGATTATAATAACTGTATTTTCTAATACATATTATATTGCATGTCACATTAGTCATTAGAAAACTGGAGAAAGAAGTATCCCACGGATCCGAAGAGGTATCAGAACTGAAGCTACTAAAGCAAATGAAAAAAGGGTTGCGAAATGTAAGAAATTCATTGTTTCAAAAGCTAAATCAAAATGTCGATGCATGTGCCGTGAAAATAGTCGATTTTGGATTTTACAAACAAATGTACATGCACCTGTGAAATCATTTCTGTGAATTATGGACATTATGCCAGTCTATTCATATAATCTGCCTAGATGCACGCAACCTTTACCACGAGGCTGTTGGAGAAAGTAGTTGAAAAGGCACTGACACGATACAAAACGGATGCGTCAGGAAGCAACAAGTCCTCATCATCATCAACCTCAGACAACTTCGTTTCTGATGCGTTAAATCAAATGGCCGTAGTATTTCATGCATTTCGTGAGAAAGGGGACGAGTATCCAAACTTCTGGAGTGAGATGTCTACAATATTTATGAAGGAACTCTGCGTTCGGGATGATGATGACGTAAGCGAAATAGTTTCAACATTTATACAACAATTAATTTCGGATCAAGACAAGTTGATTCAGACAATAATCTCGATCATTTCGCGAGGCAATAAATGAACTAATTCTCATTTGGAGTTTAAGAATTCTTTTTTTGCAAATGTACTTTATTTTTTGGATTAAAATATATTTGCTTGTAAAAATGTAAACTGACATGCTCTATATATGGAATCCATGTATGTAGATCAAATTGTTGGAAAACCTCAGTAGAGTAACCTTTCAAATAAGAAGGATAGGTTTATGTCTGGATTAATGAAGTAATAATTAAGTTTAATAACATCTCAGATAAGAATCATAATGATATTTTGTTTCCTGGCCCTGTTCGACTAAAAGAGCAGGGCCAGCAAACATCATTAAAGTTTCTCAGAGCTTCAAAAGAATAAGCAGAATGGATTAAATTTTAACTCTTCTGCCTTTAATTTTTTTTGTAATCTACAGATAAAATTTAAACGAGACAATAATTTGTAATGAAAAGTAAGCAAATCCCGAATGTCATGAAACGTGTAAATAGCCCTATACGACTTTCCGATCACATCTACAATCTGTACTGATTCACCGTTTTTACGTGCTGTAATATTTTCAATATAAAACCGTACACTTTTTGTATTCATTGTATGGAGAAGTAAATTTTCAACCGTGAGCAAATGATATCAGATTGTTTTACATACACTCAAACACTGTTTTATAAGCTTAGATGGTAGTGGGTAGCGTCTCAAGTGCAGGCAGATGCAATTAACATAATTTTCTGCAACACGAGCGGAAATAGTAGTAGTTCACATAGACATAAAAAGTCGAAACAAAAACTTAAATATACTAACACATACTTATGTACGATTGCGTTATAAATTAGCATCTTATTATACAACTTCCTCAGAAAATGCTCATGATGAAGACGCGTGCACACAGATTGATGTTATATATTCATACTTAACTTACATCAGTACGTCCTCCGCGTAATTAGTATGAAGGAGGACGTATTTATGCTGACTATTTGTTATAGAACGAGCTCAACAAAGGCATGGACCGTTGCAAGATACATTCTCTGTCTTTAATTATAGGTAGTTGACCATTAGAATCTAGATCAGCATCATATAGTACAACACTCCTTTCGTAAATGAGGAGTAAGTCATGCAACGCACAAATTACATATATTAAGTACGCGTACCAGTGTGGTACCAGGATCTATGAATTCACTTCATAGGTAGGCATAATATGGATCAGAACTATAAAGTCGATACACATTGTGATTTACCGGAGGCAAAAGCACATTTATTCTCTGACAAAGTTGCCGTACCACCATTAAGTGAAAATGGCAGGATATCACACTGCTGCAATATAAAAGAGTAAGCAGAAGAATAATGTCAGCGTTGCTGACTTCATGTCAATCCCTTTCTCAATGAAATGAGTCAGTTACAATAGCGTGCGACTTATTAGAGTGGTCATCATCACAATGATTAGGTGCAAGCATGAATATCTTAAGCCTACCCCTTCCCGCTAACATGACTTTTCCAATTTCTCAGCAGTCTATCTAAAGCGAGCATTTTAACGTTTTCATTATCTTGTCTTTGAAAATACTGTCATAATCATAATATCACATCAATCGTATAAAGGATGTTGCTACTTCACAAAACAAAACACCCATAGACTATACCCTTTCTCATGCAAAGATACGCATATTGTACATCTATGTTCAAAGCTGTGAAGAAACTCACTCACAATCAGTCACAGACACTCACACTCACACTTTACGTAGTATGTAGATATGTTAGCAAAAACATCATGGCATACCACATCATGTTTAAATGAATTTTTCTATAGGCGTATCATCCTTTTCATTTTCCCGAGTATGGCTGAATACTCGCAGAAGAACTTCAAAGCAAAGGCAGCAAAAGATACGGAGTATATATGCCTCGAAGAAAATACAAACATTATCGTATTAATCATTGGTTTGACGATTAGTCATCTTCACTCATCGGAAAATTTAAGTTAAATGTGATGGCGTATTGAAGGTGGAAATAGCATTTCCTATACTCCACGAACCTTACTGTTTCTTGAACTGTCGGGAGTTTTTTCACTGAAAACTGAGACACTTTCAAGGTCGGATGAAACGTCAAGTGCTTCGCCTGTGAATGGGCATGTTCCTTCAGTGATTTTTCACAAACAAAGATAAACCACAGGTTGAGCCTGGTGAGCAATATTCACAATTTTGAGGTTACGCCTGCACTATATGTGAATTACTTTAAGAAATCTCATATATATTTCGCTAGCGCCTTCAGACAGTGCTGTGTAGGGTGGCTTACCACTTACAAACGTAAAAGACGAAGTGCTAACTTCATGGACCACTGAATCTAGCGTGAAAGAATTGCTAATAATTGGCCACCCAACCCAACGTACAAGTAGGTAAAGAAAATTGGGCTTTCAATGAGTTGTCTGTGTGTACAAATCAAGCAGACTTGACGAAATGCGTATAAAGTTGTGTCTACGAGAAAGGACAAAAGTCAAAATTGGATACACTAGGTTTCTACCGTCACTGTTAAATAGTCTTGTTAGTGAAAGCATTTTTGTGCTCATTTATGAGAGAGCTAAAGTTTCATAAACGTATATAAACAAAAAAACTGTATAATAAATTGTAAAAAAATCCACTTTACGCTCATGTCTCTTTATTTTTTAAATTTACTTGCAGTTTCCCATATTTGTTGACAATACTCCAATCGATTATCATACATGACTGCGTGGCACCATTGACTCTGCCGCTTCCAGGAAGTGAAATCCAACTTGTTAATCTAATGAGCTGCTAAAAAGGAATTGACTGCATTTACTTAACCAAGTGCAAGTTCAACCTAAATAACAAAGAGCTTCAAAATGGTCGATAGACTTGGTATAACAATTTTACAAAAGTTTACTTTGCTTTTAGAATTTGAAATATACATGCTTTAGAAGGTAATGTGCAATGTGGTAATACTATAATCTCCCGGAATATTATTGAATAGTTAACAGTGAAGGAAATGCTCGGAGAATCGCCGCTGTCGAAAGCTGCTTCGGGAGTTCTGGCCAGGTATTGCATAAACTCTAATAGAAATTCCTGTACTGAATGCCAAGAAAATGCTAAATTGTGCTTGCTATTAATAAAATGTCACATTTATTCGAAGCCTTTGGCCGTTCCTGGAAGAGTTTTAGTTGGTGAGGGGATTCTCACAAAGATGTGCCGCAAAAAGCCAAAACCGAGACAATTCTTTTTATTCAACGATTCTCTTGTATATGGAAATATAGTTATCAACAAAAAGAAAGTGAGGACATAACTCTTCCTATAAAAACATATTCAAATGTTCTTCATGATTTAAGACTAACAAGGATATGGTATATTTCAGTATAATAAGCAGCATATCATTCCTTTGGAACAAGTAAAGCTAGAATCTTTAGAGGACGATGGACGTAAGTTCTGTGCAGAGTAATTCGAGTCATCAGTAATTTCAAGAAATATAATTTCCATTTTTAGTCATATAAATTTGATGTCACACAGTTTTAAACAAGTGTGCCGAACCTTATTTACCTTTGTCAATAGACGGGTAAGTTTACTGTAACGCGCCTCATTTATACAAGATAATAACCTGTCATTTACTGAAATCATTTTATGTATCTTATTTCTGTAGCACCACTGTAGAAAATGTGGTGCAGTGGTATGTGGTCCATGCTCGAAAAATCGTGCTCTCCTGCCAAGCCAAAGTAAAAAGCCCCTGCGTGTATGTAACCCGTGCCACGACCAGGTATCCGGGAAAAGTCAGGACGGCAATCAGAATTCGTGGGCTGGAAATGCTGACTCAAGCGGAGAAGACGATTCCGATGATGACGGCGAAGAAAACCCAAGCTGGTCTTCAGCTCCAAAGTTTTATCATGGATCGAATCAACTAGGCAATAAGAACTGATATAATTTTTACCCCCAGCAGCGATGTAGCAGTTGGTTGAAATTTTCACAACCTTTTTCCACTCTATTTGTAGTAGGAAAGGGGTTGTGAAAACTTCAACTTTGCATGCACATTTGTACCCATTTGTGAAGGCTCATATTACAAGGATTTGAAAAAGAAATCTCTGTACAAGGGATTATAAACACGTTTAGTTAATACGTAGGTGTACATATTACAAAACCCCCCTTTCATGTGTCTCGGTGTGAAGTTAATTAGAGTCAAATATTCAGCTTCATTAATTTGTATTCTTATTCATTTAGAGTTTTTTTAATGAAAACTTTGAGAATTTCAAAAGTTCCAAAAGTAAGCAAGTTCTTGAAAAGTTGTGTGTATGCCAAAGCGTTTGTAAATATCTTACTTCCTACTTGGAACGTAAACCCATTCTTCAACAATTCTTTTGTACACCAGGTCCTTCCTCACGCACCCTTGTTAGGCACTACATAATGTACATAGGTATTTACACAATCACAAAATACGTTAAGTGTTTATATGTGTAGTATAAGCGCAATCGTAAAATATTTGGTAATGACCAGTCGCGATTTGGTGATTTGTAATATTTTAAGATGTACAATATACAACAAATACCTAATAGCTCGGTTAAGTTAGGTTTGCAGATATAATAGGTTCGGAATAGTTTCAGTGTAAGATTTGTATTTACCAAAGTTATGTTCTATCTTTAAAACAGAAACATCAAGCATTATTTACATTAGGCATTGTGCTATAGTTCAGAAACCAACGACTATTTCAAAGTCGGAACCATATTGTCTTCTCTGGCATGTGTTACAGCACTTTGGCCATTCGAATGCGTTTCCTTCCAGCTTTCTACTCCTAAAGATTTTGCATGTGCTCAATTTGTAACCTATTCGTCATCCTGCTTCCTGAACCGGATACCGTGCATGAATATTTTGTACGTGTATAGTGAAGAAAAAGAATGGGAATTGTGATAAATCCGCTAATCTTCCTGTATATTTATACAGCAATTAGGCATTTGTAAGTCATTCACAGAGTAGTAAAATACATAAATTAAAAGCTTGCGACTCATTGGAAGATTTTGAACTTGTAAGTAATCTTTAAACTAAACTTTTGGAATTGGTGTACTATTACAACTTATAAGTAAGGTTCAAAGTGAGTTGAAACTTATTGGCAGCAGAAATCTAAAAACCTTGTTCACGCAATGTATCCACCGACATGCTAAATTTTACGCTAGAGTTAGTTCTGACACTGGAGCTTGGTGGGAGTGCGAAGTGTGCATACGTAAAATCAGTGAAAATGGAATATGAAAATTTTTCTAGTGTTAATCACCGCCATAGGTAGCAAATTATAGAAGTTATCTATACACCACAAACGCTTTGCATTACTAAACACAGCGCGCACTCTGAATTAATTATGCGTTAGGTTATCTGGTCCAAAATTGTTAATTCTTCAAATGACAACCGAAGCTTGCTAAACTAACTTGTCGTTCTGCCACGTAAGTAATCCTGTCTTCGCACCACATTGTACCCCCGACCTGTAAAAGTGCCTTACGTTCCTCCTACACCACTAATCTACCACGAACGTACCAAATCGCTAATTGAAAAAGAAAAATTATTTATGAAGCAAAATGTGTCAAAACGGTCCACTACATTGAGCGATGACTTACTGTGAATAATTACCCCATTAAAGTTTCCCCGATTTTGGATCAATTTAGAGTGTAATCTAATTGTATATTTAAAACTTGCCGATTGTAAACTATTAGTCGTATAAAAGGTAAAAGATAGAGCCCAGGAACGGTTAAATACCTGTCAAGACATATCAAGCAAACTTCTTGCAACATTTTCTCCTGTAAAATTACTCAAAACTAATTCTTTCGGAATTGTACAATATCCAATACAAAATCAAACGTTAGGGACGGTACTCATTATGTTATTGTTGAGGGGGAACTCGAAGGCTGTATTTTCTCAACTTCAAGAACGGATTAAGCGTAGGGCTATCGAAGCTGTACTGATTTAAACACTGACATCTAAACATTTACAAATCCAGACCAGTTATGATATCCGAATATGGCTAAATTACTCACAAGCACAAGTTGTGTATAAAAATATATTGGGTTTTGCCATCTCACCGCACCACACGGGTGACGTTCGTCTTGGTGCGTGATATAAATGATGGTTTTATGAGTCTTTTGTACAATTTTAACTTTAGGATGACCAAAATGTTTGCATGAGTATCATTATTAATTTTTTCATATGATTTAGATTCGTAAGTTTGTAACACCTTCACAATTGCAACCTGTCCCGAGTTTCCTCCCTTTGAATTAAATTTATCTAAAATAAGCGTTGTGTATATATGCACTAGAATAAATTTACCTATATGTGATCATGAAAATTCTATCGCGGTGAGCAAGAAGCGTAGTTTTTGTGCATCTTTTACTATTGGACGAGCAAAGGGACTCGTGACTCGTCAAACCACTATTATGTAAACCAAACGCAATATAATTTTCTTTCTACTCTTTGGAAGCATTTTGGTTTTACACATTTACTTTAAATGCTTAAATCTGTTTGGTTGTAAGTCAAGATATTTATTTAATTCTCACGCATACAATAATACTAGGCAGGTGTTTTGGATTCATCGCATAAATCACAAAATCAATAAGTTCTTTTTTTAAGTATTCGCTATGTAGAATATAAATATCTGCATAGTGCGTTTTGATTGGAGATGAAGCCATGATGAAAGCTTGGCTAATTGCAACTTTCTCCAGCCTTGGCTTACAAAATTACTACTTCTTTCCTCACACAGTGTTTGTTAGTTCGCTCAATAGCTTCCGAGCTGAACATGTGGGAGAAACCTTCGATTTTTAAAAATTGCAGGTCCATATCGTCCACTAGCTTATCCAGAGATCTATCTGTTAAAATCAGTCGAGGATCCTGTCGCCAAACAAACAATGCAGAAATGAGAATCTGACACAACAATATTCGTGACTGATTATTAAAAATCCTTTATTGCCACTCTGTGTAACTGCTTACCCCACTTTCTTCACAATGGCCACCCGTGTTCTTTAGGATAAGCTCTTTCAGAGTTTTACACCTTGCAATTCCCAACACAATCCCAAAGTCTGATATCAGTCCAACTTCCAACGTCAAATGTTTCAAATCTACACAAATGAGATAATTTTTAACGTCTGAAAAACTGAAAAGTGAAAGTCAAAAATGCTTTACTATTGTTGTTACGTTTGAGGAGTCCAATCCATGGATTCAGTCTCAGATGATCAACGTCCTTATCATCCCACAACTCTAGTAGCTCCTCATCGTGCTGATTTGCTCCCAAACCATTTAATCCGCAATCAATTCGACTTGATGCAACTCCATAAAACTTGTGAAAGCACGTTCTCAGCTCACAGAGGTAGGGCAAATGTGCATACACTGCTCGCAGGATGTCATTATTCACGTTGTTGATTTTTAACAGTTTCAGTTTTGAAAACTTCCTGAAAAGCGTCCGCAAGTAGTCCACATTGTACTTAACCTGGAAGTCATATATTTCCAGCTCTTCGAGGTCAGGGTTTATGCAGATCTTCTCAGGAGACACGACGCTATCTGGTAAACTCATTACAAACAGTTTGAGTTCAGGCGCATCCGCAACAATTAGCGGACCATCGTAGCCAATCATTGACAACTTTCTGATTTTTTGGAGTGGACCAATCGGATGAAATTCGAGGCAGCTTGTTCCGTCAGTGAAAGTCAGCGTCAGTTCTCGCAACGTGTCCTTCGAACTCATTAATAATTCGTTTAATGAATCTCGATGCAGCTGGGAGGTAAGCACAAGATGAACGTATTTTAGCGGATACTTTCTAGAGATCAGTAGATTTGTCTCTTGGGAATTCATCCACAAATGATTGATGTGTAAATGAGAGAGAAGGTTGTGGTGAATAGGCTGACATTTGAGAATTTCAAAGAACATTTTTGCCCTGCTCTCCAGGAATGGTGCGTAGAACACCTTTTCCAGACGGGGTGCTCCGGCCAAAATGTGGAAAGTGTTCTCTGCCCAAATCCTTCTCGGCTCAAATCCATTCAGATCAAAGCTTGAGTCGTAGATAAAAAGACATTTGAGCTTCTGTAGAGAATTGATTAGAAAATCGCGGGAGGCTTCTTCGTATAAAAAGTGAGCGCGACCGTTAAGGCAAAGTTCTTCTAGGTTTGGTAAGTACGGGAATACTTCAGCTACTGCCGCAGCTCCATATTCGTGATGAAAGGATATATCCAGTGATTTAATATTGAAGCCAAACTGCTTGAAGAATTCTTGCGTCCTCGTGTTTTTCAGCTTGACTTCATTCTTGATATGAAAGGACTGGCAGAGTTTAAACAAATCCGCCGACTGGGATTCGTAGTCAATTAAAGCTTGCTCAGTCTTCATACTAATTTTTGACCGTTTCTTTAAGATTGGCGTTGCTTCTACTTCCCAAAATTTGCAAACTAGTCGACATTTCTTTAGATTCCATACAGACAAGTTTTTCAGAACTATTTGCAAAATCTAAAGAAAAAATATATGTTTGCCTTTGTTCTCAAGTGCAAGTAATCATTGATAAGCTATTTTGACTCACGTGTGGTATATCCAGTGGATTTAATTCTAACGAATCGGAATCCCCAATAGGAAGTTCATCTTGCTGATAATTTGCCATACTCGTAAATAACGGGCTGAATTATCTCAGCTTGCATTAACTTGATTGCCTTTCTCAGTCAAACGTGTTATTAAACACAAAAAGTCCGTAAGATTGGAAACAAAAAATCATATACACAGACATCACCAATATTTCCGTGGAATAGTAGTCGCACTGCATTCCGCAGATTTGTACAATGCACATTGGATTGCGTCTCGTGTTTTCAAAGAACATGTGAGATTTCGAAAGAATTACTATTTTTAGCAAGTGGATCTACAATGTTCTCGGTGAAGGTGAAGTACTATATTTGTTTAGATTTAAGCTTCAGCAAATACTGTAGCGAGTATGTGGTTGTGTGTTGGTAACTCCTTATTCATTCTCATTCTGACACAAAGATAACCGTGTTAAAACCACTACTCTTGCGGCTTGCCAATAAGAGTATGCCAATATTGACGGAGAATCTCTCACCAACCAGAAGAAACTCCGTCATTATTTCTTTAATTGCGGTATAGTTTTATCACTATAAAATTGCTTACACCGAAGTGATTTGGAAGGTTCATTAGTGTAATGAGTTTGAAGATTACAAAATAAAGCTTATATACAGCAACACACGCAGCGTAAATCCTGAGATACTGATAGAAACCAGCACGGCTAGGCATCATGCAGTTCTGAGTTTCTGGCATTTATTATCTATGTTCACCTCTTTTTAGAAGTTTCACTTTCATTCCAACATGCCTCCATGAATCAAGATGACTATAGATGACTGACATTACAAAAACACAATGCTACTCAAACAAAACTACTTCATTTGCAACGCATTTGTAGTTTGCAGTACTGTATGACAATGCATAAATAAATTTTCAAATTTTCATTGATCATGTAACGCATATACCGTGAAACATAATTCCTTGAAGATTAAACTGCATGAAGTGACAATATAGGTCATTGAATCGACAAAACTGTCTGATGTGAGTGACTGTTTCAGCTTTGTTTGTTTCCTAAAGTTTCTTTGATGCCATCCAAACTAGTAGCATCTTCAAAGTAGAATGCAAGCCTGCATGACCACATAAAAATCAGTGATGATACTTTTCTTTTACAACAATGGTGATTATGAGTTCTATTCCATTTGGCCCTTCGGCCAATTTGAAGTCTAGTTCTGCTACAAAGTTTTTTGCAATTAGAACAATGAATCTACTTACGAAAAGGCGAATTTTATTTATAGCGGTGAGATTGCTATTTGTAAACATCATAATAATACAATTTTAAAAATAATCTATGCGCATTACTGTAGCTAAAATTTAAGTTGTCAATTATAATTTATTATACTTGAAAATGTAGGTTACCCTGCTCTTTGCAGCAGTGATACTCTCAGCAGTAACAACATTTATCTTTTACCAGCCATTTCCAGTGCAGGTTGTTCCATTTCATAAAACGTTCAAAGTGAGAATTCATGGAACCCATCGTGAGCCCACACGACAACACACCCACACCACGGAATCGTCGATTTCTAGTGTTAACGATGCATTTGCAGAGGAAATTGTGGAATTCAAAGTGGTCAGCGAGCCTAGCAAAAATTCATTACTTGACCTTACAAACTTTACTTGGATAAGGCACAACCCTTCCTTGTGTAAATCGTCCGCTACAAACAAGTTATTACCAGTGCTGGTTCACACGGCAAGGGATCATTTTCTGGAACGTGAAGCAATTCGTGCGACATGGGGATCGCTGAAAAATTACAAAAATTGGACAGTTCAACCCATATTTTTAATCGGTGAGGCAGCCCCTGGTTCACATCCAGTGGGGCTACTTGAAACAGTAGAAAAGGAACTTGTAGAAGAATTTTCTGTTTATTCGGATGTTATCACTGGAAATTTTATAGATTCTTATCGCAATCTCTCATACAAACATATTATGGGGTACAAATTCATTTTAGACTTTTGC
Organism: Alloscopus bannaensis; assembly: GCA_027743745.1. Classification (NCBI taxonomy): domain Eukaryota; kingdom Metazoa; phylum Arthropoda; class Collembola; order Entomobryomorpha; family Entomobryidae; genus Alloscopus; species Alloscopus bannaensis. The sequence goes on from JAHZMW010003357.1 coordinate 14,255, forward strand.
TCAAACGTAGAATTTGTCATCAAATCGGATGACGATATTTTCGTAAACACCAAGAAATTTATAGACACGAGACTCGATAATAGCAAATCTATGTCACTAAATTCCGATCAAAGTACCCAACATCACAACCTCAGTGATCTGCTCTGCTACGAATTTCGTGGAGCTTTACCTCTGCGTGGCAAAAATTCCAAGTGGTATGTGACAGTGGAAGAGTGGCCAGAAGACACGTATCCCTTGTACTGCAGCGGCTGGGGGTACGGTATAACTGTTGAGTGGATCCAGAAGCTGTATTTAATGAGCTTCCAAACGAAATACTTTTGGGTAGACGATGCATTTATTGGAATTTTGTTAAACATGGCAAAGAGTTTCTTTCAAACGGAACCTCGTGTTCAAAGAATTAATGAATGGTACACATTTGATAATCGAGTTTACAAACCAATGTGTAGTCAAAACAGGACGGGCCTTCCGTCAAACTTCACCAGGAAATTTGGAGATGTGGTTTTCGTCGACAGAGGTGACCGATTTCAAAGCGAAATGAGATGCTTATGGACCCATATTTTAGAAAGTGGGCAATTGAACTCGACTGTGTAAATATAAGTTGAGTTTTTGTATAAACTATTCCGTTGTCCAATGAAATTAAAATATTATACTGCATTCATTTATTGCTGAATTCATGTCGATTATTTCATTTTATCAAGTATTTTCATTATATCAAGTATCACTTCATCTTGGCAATTCCCTTGTCTTCCAAAAATTCAAATATCTCCCTAAAGCTCCCTTTGATCGGATCTAAGCAGCCGTATGAGAGCATTGCGTAGGTTCTCAAGGCGTTGAACCACTTGCGTGCCTTTCCTTTGTCCTTCTTTTTCTTCTTGGCCACGTAGCAGTACGCCAAATGAATGGAAATATTCATCAAATCAAAAATTGCTGCTGTGTCGTCTACAACGTAGAATGCCTTTTCGAGGGCAGTTATCGCTCCATCAAAGTTGTTCAGCCTTATCAGATACATGCCGTAATGATACAATGGGATCACGACAGGGAAATTCAGCTTCGCGTATGCACTCCGAAGAATGTCCAAGTCATTGATGTGATCGCTGAGCTTTTTCAGGTCCAGCTTGTTGAACCCACGTTCACGCCACTCTGACGTCACTCCAGTCATGTGTATCTCCTTGAGTAAATTGCTCCGCTTCAGCTTAACTGATTCTGATTCTGTCAGCTCAAATTGACACAGGGCGCACGAGCACTGAATCTCCCTGGCGTTGAAAAATTCTTTACGTGCTTCCAGAGATGCGGTGGGTTCCACATGAGCCATTGTTATTTCCTCCCCTTCGTCTATATCCCGGAGAGCTCGAATAAACATTAAATTGCCGCAGGTGAACCAGGCCGCATTTCCTCCGACGCATTTGTGTCTGATGTGCGTCGGGAATGTCCAGAGACCACCTACATAGCGTGATGCTCTTCGATTTGTATCCTCACAACTAGATGAAGGGAATTTTGCGTAGAAATGAGATTCGCATATCTGCTTTATTTCAGCATTTGTCAAACGAAAAGGTTTAGAATCCTCGTCTGAAAAAATCACATTTCCGTTGGTTTTCTTGTCAAGCATCTTCTCAACTTTGTAAAATGATTCCCGACTGGGTTGCTCTAGCGTGAATTTCTGAATGGTCAAGTTTGCAAGCTCTTCCTCACGCTCCATAATCAAGCTGTCCGTAATATTGTCCAAGAATAAGGCGGCGAAAGCCTTTGTCACAACCAGTAATTCACCTGCTGCAACCTTCTCCTTTGTGATGACCATAGTTTGGTCTTCACCTCCTGGTGAATGTAGAGGAATCACTTGTACCGGTTTATAGTACTCTGGCTCATCCCGATAAAGCTTTGGAGATCCTCGGAAGAGGAGCTCAGCTTTGTACAACTTTCCCATTTCCCGTTGTTGAACTAGTTGGGCCGTCTTATCGATCATTTTTTCGATAAACACCGCTTTCTTTAGCCTCCCATCCATGTCCAACTCGGGTGAATCTAGAGGAAGCTCTTCCAAGCTGTTGAGGATACCTCTCAGGTACTCTATAGTTTCTTCATACTTTCCTAGACCACACAAGCAGTTGACTTTCCGTATAATGTACCCGGTGTTAAATGCGCTTTGGCCTATTAGAAATTCTACATCGCTCATTGCAGCAGCATACATCCCGAGGTTAATCAGAGAACTGCTTCTGCTTGCAATCAGGTCAACGTTTGTGGGATCAAAGCGGACTGCAATGTTGTACGCGAACAAAGCTTGAGTATGTAATCGTGCGATGAAATACTCGTTTCCCCACTGCTTCCATTCCTCTGAAGCATACTTTCCTTCAATCGCTGCAGATTCTTGTGCCCACAAGGACGCTGAACTATTTTCTGTTGAGCATTCTGTTACAGCTCTCCACTTCTTTTGAGTGTCGACAACTGATTGAAAAGGCTTCTGACTAAAGGTTACATGATCGGCGTTGGCAACTCGAATGCTGAAGCCTTTCCCTGACACGTCTTGCATGAAGTTGGGATTCCTTATGTAGACCATGGAACCAGGGTACATGTTGTTAGTAAATGGATACTTCAAAGCATGGCAATATCTGTCCGCTTGTTCAGTGGTGCAGATGACTTCCAGGATAGCCGCTTTGTTTGAAGAAGAGTCTTCGATTATTGTGCTCAAGGTGTAGGTGCCGTCCACATGGTTGAAAGTTGGAAGAGCGGAGTTGGTGGCCTTCAGGTATGTATTTGTAGAGGGATTGGAAACATTCGCAATTACATCCTGAAGAGAAACCGCTGTCTCTGAAACTTCGAAGTTGGGGTTTGATTTTGTAGATGAGACTTCTGAAGAGCTTGTCTCCCTTGCTGATGTGAGTAAGTTGGATTTGGATCCTGCATCTGCTGGTTTCACGTCTGTGACGAGTTCGGAAACCTGAGAGATGCCTTCCCAAAGCTTAGTACGAAGATTCGCGTCAATGTCCTTGTACAAAGTTTCCAAAGCATGATGCTCATTCTTGGAGACCTCCAAATGTTTTCGAAACACAGTAGCAGGCATGGTGTACTCCTGTAACCGGGATTCGGGTACGTCTTGGAGCTGTGATATTGGAAGTGGATTATGTAAAGTTTCCACCTGAACATCTACAGCTTCGCTTTGAGGTGTCGCTGACGATTCCTCCGGTGACGCTGTCGAAAGTTCCTCAGGTTCCACGGTCATTGTACGAGTTGTATGAGCCTATTAAATTTACTTCAGTGATACAATTACGGGACAAGCGGGTGATGCTCTTGGTTTTTTCTCCCAGACAAATATTGAAAATTCACTGCCATCAACATTGATTTGTTGTTGTTCGGTGCATATTATAAAGTAAAAGACAATGAACAATGAAAATTAATTGCATTTCTCATTCGAATTTTGCATACTTCGAGGAAACGTTTTACATTTCATGCGTACTCACGTCAGCTCCCGTTTTGAATTATCGGAATAAACTAAGTGGTTGATTGCACTGGTACAGTTTACTTAACATGTACTAAAATGTCATGATAATACTAATCCGCTGGGGGTGCAGAGTCCGATTAATTAATGAATATCCCGGTAAGCCTCCTTAAATGGTAAAAAAGCAGTGACAGCTTGTCATAGTCTTGTGCTTGATAATAAGATGTATTGTATAGGTAATTATGAATCCCGTGGACCTTCCCTGGCATCGGTGTAAGATCAGAAGAGTTTTTACCAGTACATAGACGTTTTTACAGAGAAAATTAATATCAAACGAGAATGACAATGTTGCTATGAATTTTTATAGAACAAGTAGCTCATGATACGATAAAGAACTTTTCATGGTTCTCCAAAGCGGATGCGTTTGTGTTCAAGTTATACGTGCAAATCAGTATGGAATATTTTATGCATAGATTTATATATATGTATATACATAAATATACCTACTTATGCGCACGGAGCGGCTCTACATACGCCCACAACGCTACACATGCACGTTTTCCTCTACGCTTTCCACGAAACCTAGCGATTCTGGAATAGAAATCATGACAGTTTATCATGGATTCACTTTGTCTGCTCCGATAAGCTGTTGCTGCTTTTGTTTAAAACCCTGAGGATTGTTGTAATTAATTGAACTACCGAACGCGATTATAACCTTGGTGGGACTTTCCACAGTGAAATCCAGTCCCATTTGAACAAATGTATAAAACCACTCAAGATAATCATTAAAATACTTGAGTGTCAACGATCAGGTTACATGATGATTTGAAATAAATTCCGAGTCACTGACAGTGCTGAGATTGCATTGATTGGTATTCTAGTATAAAAACATGTTTACTGCACTCAAATGGAAGACCTGAATGCAAGTGATTTTAATAAAAGGTGAAAGGATGTGTTAATTACAAAAATAGAAAACAAAATGACACGACGATATCAACTACAGACACTCATATAAAAGCAGTTTATCTAAGTGCGACATCCTCAGAGAGAAAGGAGCAGTTGCTAGTTGAGGATTGAATGGAAATATTTTAGTTCCGAGTTCTAACACTCATTTTGCATCTGCAAATTCGCCTATGCAGTTTCATTTTAATTGCTGAAAGCCAATCTGAAAACTTTCAATCTCAAAATGTATCACAAGGTTGCGTGTGTGCTCGTGCTATTTTGTAGCTATGTTGTAGCTGACGACTTCATCATTGAATCTCCCAAAGTAACGAATTGGGGGACATGGGGCCCGGTGGAGAAATGCCCTGAGGGTGAACTCGTCTACGGGTACAGAATGCGAGTTCAACCGGGGTCAGGAATGACAACTGACGATACTGCGTTAAACACAGTGGAATTACTTTGCATCAGTAACGCCAAGCGTGCCAATGCAACCCAGCTCAAATTGTTTACTTCGATTAAGAGTGCGGAAGGGCATGCTGGTGGTAAGATTCATCTCGATTGTCTCCTCTCGGTTATGGTCGACGAACAATCCAATTCATCTCATATCTCTTGTGAATTAGATTATGGGGCAATTCTCGAGTGCCCAGAACCTGGCTTTGCAAATGGATTCCAACTTCGCTCCGAAGGTAACCAGTACCTTTTAGATGACAGTGCAGCCAACGGGGTCAAACTGTTTTGCTCAACCGGAGAAACACTGGAGGGATATGACAATCCCAGTTTCGGAGACTGGACCGAACCCCAGCGCTGTCCAAGGTCCACCTACATTTGTGGCATTCAAACTCAAGTTGAGGGACCCGGTAAGTTAATCACATCAACCTTTTATGAACATTGCCTAAATTCGAAACGCCCAACTTAATTTTAAATGTAAAATTTTTAGAAATTGATAACAAGTTTCTTTTTTGTACAGGACAAACTGACGACACTGCACTCAACAACGTCAATATGGTTTGCTGTTAATTCATAAAACACAGTACTAATTGTCGGATTTAAAATAAAAATTCATTTAGATATTTTTTGGCTATTGATTTTTATATACGTACACATGACCTCATAATAACATGTCTGTCAATTTGCAAATAAATCAGTTGCAGAAGCATATTATGCTGCTCGTTGTTATTCAAGAACGCAATTTTCCCAATAGAGTGTGCATGTGTATAGGTTCCACACACAAGTACATTAGTAGTTCAGTGTACATTAAAATGCCATAAAAGTACAGTAACTACCTGGAATTTCAAACTGGAATACCTAGAAAGGGTTGGCTTGCGTGGGAGAAGAACTACGTACTAATATCAAGTTGAGAACACGAAGCAGCTAGCGAATCCAAAAAACAAGTAGAAAGCTTCGGGTTAGCCCTCCTTTATTCAGAGTTTGACTGAAACCAGGTCATTTAGAAAGTCGATATTCATTAACCAGAAATACCACGATACCAGATAAACCTTGACCTTAACTGCTTTGCTACCTGGTTTGGAAGTTTATTAAACAAAATGTAGGTAAAAGTGAAGTGGCATGAATTACTGAATTGCGTATGGGGTTACTTGAGAAAAATCTCAGATAGCTGTAATGAAAATATTGCATTAAATGGTAGTATAAACCAACTCTTCAATATTTATATGCTTTGCAAAGAGATAATCATAAAAAATATGCCAACGACGACCGGAGTAAGAATTATTTTACACACCCTAGAGAACTAGTAAAAAACTAACAAAAACAGACGACCAGAGAATATGCAAAAATATGATAGCTGATAGCAGTTTGTAATACATGAATGTCCAAATATTCACACTAGTGAAAAGGTTCTTGAACAATATGTTTATTTCTCCTACAGCACTTGTTTAATCTTCATTGGACAAAAAATGCGCAGGATTTTAGTATGTAATGGGTGAAGCCAACGTTATCTATACCAATGCCGTACACTGAGTTCGATTGAACTTTTGTAGAACTGGTAAATAATGTCCAATCTTCAATACCTGTACATGTTTAAACAACAACGGTGTGATTACCAAAGATATCTGTGGATAATAACCCGTTATATCTGTAAGCGGAAAACAACACCTTAGCCTCTCAAATCAAGCGGATGATGGATAAGGAAAGTAAACATTACAATAAGCACCACATAGGCATTCATACTGCGTGGCTTGCAAAATGTGATGATAAGCGTTATTCCGGCAAAGTATAATTATCAGCATTAGCTGGTGCTCAAATTTCGCCCGTTTTTTGAGAACGATATTCATTAACTTCAAGGTTTTAAATTCAATTCAGCACCAGAATATACCGTTCGTCACCATCACCCATTACACTTAATTTTTGTACATATTGTTTCATCTGGAGGCAGCACAGGTACGATTCGAATTACTATTTAAAATACTACACTAATCATACCTGCACATTGCAAATATCTAGTTAGAAGTCAGTCAAAACTAAATGTACTACTTATAAATCATTAGCAACGCTAATTCATATCTACTAAGAGTATCGTATTAGCAGCAGCAGCATAAAAACCGCACATATCAGTTAAATGATAACAGATAGTATTTCTACTTGCAATTATGGGTGCAAAGTTGACTGAATAAAGACTACTCCAGATTC